>JAHBCN010011009.1:29968-125845 GCA_019359885.1 Listronotus oregonensis | reverse complement strand
TCAATGTCGTTCCCCCGAACACGCTGAAATACCCCGGAGTATGTCTTTTTTTATCAATTCATCCCTATTTGTCTTAATTCTTCTTCGGTGTTGAATGGAGTTTTATAAACGAGGTTTTTAAATGCCCCCATATGAAAAAATCAAAGGGGATTTAAACCCGGTGATCTGGGTGCCCATGGCTGTGGACCCCGCGACCGATCCACGTTCTCATAAGTTGCATCCAGAAATTGACGTCTACTATGCTAAAGTGAGGTGTTCAGTAGTTTTTCGGAATGGCAGTCACCGACTTTAAAAATCACATGTTTCGGAAATCAATTAAAAGTTTTGTACCTCACGCAAATTAGTTGGAGCAACGGTCAATAAAACTATCATAAATCCGTTAATTATGATCCCATTGACCTCAAAATAAAACTAAAAAAAAGTTTCAAACTTTAAATGAATATTTACTAATCTAAATGATTTTTTTATAGTTCTAGAGTGAATTTTTTCTTTTTCCCTAGGGGGTGAACACACGAGATCACGAACCGTAGTAACGTCGAAAGTGGGCGCCCTCTCGGCTTTCACTAAAAAGAAAGAAACTTGCTTAGGGTGCAAGTCGGTACTACCAAAAGGTTACGAAAATGAAGCAGTATGTCCCTATTGTAAGCCCAAAGAAGCGACAATCTACCAACAGGAGTTATGTCATGATCGGATGCTGGAAGATCGTTTTGCGGAATTGTTTACAGGTAGAGTAGAAAGTCATTTTGTGACTTACATATTTTCTATGTTTATTTATAACACAATAAAAATCTTTATAAGGCTAAATAGTCCGGGAGGCCACTCCAAAAAACCAAGCCAATAAGAGATATGCATAAAACATTTTTTTTTATATCATTATACAATTCAAAGCCGCACTGCTGCTTCAGCTCAACGGGTTTAAATTGCATTTTTTTTTACCGTAAAAAAATCGTGAAAAGTCGTTTTTTTTTAATATAACTAATTAATGTTCTAATAAAATTAAGACATTTTTTGAAATAACATTTTTTGTAGCCCTTTTAGTTTTTGAGATATTAACGATTTAAATTTAAAATAAAAAGGCAAATATCTCAAAAACTAAAAGAGTTACGAAAAATTGTATTAAACAAAAAAATGCCTTTTAGTAAGCTCTATAAAAAGGTCATTTACATATTTTAATAAAGTAAGTAATAAAGGAGATATAATCAAAAAATTGATTTTGGCCATTACAATTTTGCTAATAATAATATGTTTTTTGTACAAGTAAGTATACCAGCTTTGATCCATCTAAACATTGATTCAAATGTTATTTTCATTGAATTAAACAAACTAATACACATGTGCCTTAAGGAACTTTAATTTGAGTATATTTTAAAGTAGTAAATAAATAGGTAAATACAATTATTTAAATAAGAATGGCCTTAAGTCTAGAAACAGATAGCCTAATAACAGAAATGTTTTAAAAGTTTTATGCTAAATAAACAATAAAAAAGACATTTTGATATTTGAATTATGATTAAAATTTTCACAAGTAACTGTCTTTATAAATTATTAATATTATTATTTAAATTGATAACGAAAACATTTAAACTATAAGCTATACACTTTAAATGTTAAAATATTGTTAGAAAAATTAAACTCTTATGGAGTAAGAGGAACACCCTTGGAATTAATTAGATATTACCTGACTGGAAGAAAACAACAAGTATTATTAAACGAAAACCAAAAATATTTATCTGATGAAATATCAATTCAGGTTGGAGTACCGCAGGGCAGTGTCTTGGGACCCATTCTCTTTATAATATATTTGGATAATATTACAGAAATATCTAAAAGTTATGAAGATTTTTGTCAACTAACAAATTATGCAGATGATACAGGCGTGTTGGTGAATGATGGCAATATGCTTAATCTTAAAATAAAAACAAAAATATAATGCTCAGGCAGGCGACTGGTTTACAAAATAAACTCATATGAATACTAGTAAAACAAATGCCATTGTATTTAAAACCAACAGGTCACGAATAGATGAACCAAATATAATAAAACTAGAAAATGATTCTCTGGACTTGAAGGGAAAGACAAAGTTTTGGGTGTAGTTATAGATGATGTTCTTTCATGGGAGCATCATGTCGAGTATGTCAGACAGAAATTAAATTCCGTGTGCTACAGCTTAGTCTTATCAAATATACAGATGTTCGAACAAGAAAGATAATTTATCATGCAAATTTTGAAGTTCACCTTCGATATTGCATAATCTTGTATGGAAGTTGCAGAGACATAGACAGATTGTTTATCTGCCAAAAAAGAGTTATTAGAATTATGTTTGGGATGAATTTTAGGGAATCATGCAGGGGGAAGTTTGAGAAAATAGACTCTTAACTGTGACTGCAATTTTCATACAGGAGTGCATATTATTTCTGTATAAAAACAGAAACTTATTTCAGGGTAGTTTTCCACTAAATGTATATTCGTCCAGAAATATAAACTATATTTATCCTAGACATAGATTAACAATGACTGAAAATGGAGCGTACTATAATTGTATAAAGTTTTTAAACCACTTGCCTATGGACATAAAGGCAATTAATATTATTAATAGGTTGAAAAAAAAATTGTTTAATTTGTTAGTAACTATAGAACCCTACACTGTCGCCGAATATTTTGAATTTGTTAGAAATTTGTAGATATTTATGTAAATATGTGTTTTTTTTTGTAGTTAACATGGCAGTATTATTGTATTTTTTTTTGTGACGTTATTTCCTTTTATGTTTTAACCTTATGGTGAAACATACTTTTGAAATAAAGATTGTTTATTATTATTATTATTATTATTATTATTATATACATAGTAGCATAGAAGATCGAGAAATGTTAAGCGTCCTGACAGGTGTATATATAACACCCAGATAGAGGAGGCATTTAATTTTTTTTTTTAACAAAATAAAGTTTAAATTTTATTTTAGTTAAACTTTTAAGTGGATCGGAATGGGTACAGTTATTGGACAAAAAAAAATTTAAATAAAATATCCATGCCACCAGGTTATCCCCTATTGACTCGAGGCACATGTGTATTAGTTTGTTTCATTCAATGAATAGAACATTTTGAATTAATTTTTTAATGGATCAGAGCTAGTATACTTACTTATACCAAAAAAATATTGTTATTAGCAAAATTTTTAATGGCCAAAATCACCTGTTTGCTTATATCTGCTTTATTACTCATTTTATTTAAACTGTGTATATAACCTTTTTCATAGATCATATTTTTGTTTAGGACATTTTTTCACAACTCTTAGTTTTTGAGATATTTGCGTTTTTATTTTAAATTGAAATCGTTAATATCTCAAAAAAAGGGCTACAAAAAAAATTATTTAAAAAATGACTTAGTTTTATTAGACCTTTAATTTTGATTATATACCAATAGTTTTCGAGTTATATATAGAATAGAATAGAATAGAATAGAGCTTTATTATCTGAAGAATACATAATTCTTATAGACAAAGCGGTCAGGTGCACCTTGTTTGTTAAAAAGATTATATGTGCAAAAAAATAGACAATAAAATAACTAATAAAAACTTGAGACATAATTTTAAACTAACAATAAACACATGTTAAAATCACTAAAATAAAATAGGTCAAAACTACATTATTAAAAATAAACTTGGGTTTAAAAAGCGAATGCCCGGCAGATAGTTACACCAGCAAGAAACAGACAAAATTTAAAAGGGGGATTCAATAAAATATATAAATTATTGAAAAGTTAAAACAATTTAAAGTTATGCTAGTCAACATAAAATTACTGAAAAAACTATAATAAAAAAAAAAGAAAAACATAAAATCATAAAATCGCCCCCTGACAGGCCTAGCCCAAAGTCCAAAGCACAATCCAGAGTACTTATAAAGCAAATCAGAAAATGGGTCTAAAAAAGAAATCCTTCTCCAAATAGTACGCTTTAATCAAGAAATAGCCCTGACCCCCCTGCAGGAAATTTTCTGTGTGTTAAGTCTTCTAAACGCAAAGGAAGATGATTAAATATCTTTCTACTCCTATACAAGATGAATCCCTCATTGACTAGTGGAAGGTATAGAAATTTAAAGGTTAAATGTTTGGCGAGTGTTGTACACTGAATTAGACCCAATCTCAAGCTTTACATTTTTTTAAAAACGAGACAACAAGATTCCAATAAAATAAGCAGGGAAGTGTCAATTTAATGGGCTAGGTCTACTTGAATCTCTGGGTTTTTTTACTTTGAACATATATTTAATGGCCCTCTTTTGTAAAACGAAAATCATATTAAAGAGATATTGCACACAACTTCCCCAAAAACATATGCCATATCTTAAGTGGGACTCAATAAGTGAGAAATATGCACTCTTTTTTTGCTGATAAACCCAAGTTGTTAGTCATTACTCTTATAGCATAGCAGTTGGATGTAATTTTTTACTCAGATGTAGAATATGGAATCAAATTTCAATTTGTTGCCCATATAGACTCCCAAAAATCTTTTTCCCCCCCTCTAGCTAGGGCTTGCCCCTCCCAAACTAATTTCACCCAGTGACTTTTAAAAAATGTGATAAGTTTTTTTTTTGGAAATATTTAAAAAAAATAGTTGGCGTCAGTCCATTCTTTAAGCTTGGCAAGATCATTATTGATATTAGTCTCCAGCTCATTAGTATTAGTACCCACCCCTAGTTGGGGGAGTCATCCCAAACAGAGTAAACCTCCCCCTGATGTCAATCCCCGTTAGGTCGTTAATGTGAATTCAAGAACAATAAGGGTCGAGGACGACCCCAGGGAACCCCACAATTGATTTTGAGGCTTCTAGAAGTTTTGTTGAATTTAACCTCCGAAAACGACCAGACAGGGGAAAGAATGTCCAATTCAAAAGGGGCCCCCCCTTATCCCATTTTCTCCAGTTTGGAACAGCAGGTTGGGGGGATTGACACAGTCAAATGCCCCTTTGACAAGTCGCAGAACACCGCCCAGCCACATCTCGTCATTAAAACCTATACAATTCTTTCAGAAATTAAAAATTTGCATCGTTTGTGCCCAATGATTCCAGGAAACCAAACTTTCAGGACAGAGGATTATGCTTGCTTAAGAATATAGATAATCGTTTTTTGAAAATTTTTTTTCGGTTTTTCGCTAAAGTGGACAACAAGGCTATAGGTCTAAAATTTGAGGGATCCCAAAATCCCCCCCCCCTTATATAAAATCAAAATTTTCCTCTTCAAACAGGACAAAAATCCCAAAACTCAAATGAATGAATTTATACAATCCCCAAAAGGTTTTTGAGGGATGTTCCCGGCAAATGGAGAAAAAGTTTAGAGACAGTTCATTATAGAAACCCTTCTCATTGCTTATTTTTTTAAAAATTTTCCCAATCTCACGTACATCTGTAGGACTCAAAAAAAATGACTGGGGCAACATTAATGGTTTTCCCAAAAATATTCATCAAAATCGCTTAAAAATAAAACTTACTGCCGATCCCTGGCTATGGGGAAAAGTTGGGAAAAACTCATTCGATCACAATCCAATTCTGAAAACAACAGACACAATGTTATTTTTCCTCTTAAATCATTTACAATTTTCCATGATTCCCGCTTGCTTTTTGATTTATTTATTCTGTTTCTAAAATTTTAACTGCTTTGACGGTTGCCCTATAGATCTTCCGATAATTTTAAAATATAATAAAAAATGACAATTGTCAACAGCAAATTTTCTAATTATAATGCAGAGGCGCATGTTTCTTTGATGAAACTTTTAATCTCCACGGCATAAACTTATTTTTAATCCCAAAGGAAATAATTTATTAAAGACGGGGCATAAAATAGGTGAAATTCCTCTAGAGGAAAAACAGCCTTCAGGGTCATATCCCAGTTGATCTCCCCTACACATAATCTTGTAAAATTTTTAAAGTTATTCCCAGTGTACAATCTCCCACGCTGTTTAACCAACTTAGTTCTATCCCAAACTTTAAAAACTCAGCCAAACGGGTTTAAGCAGGCTGGATTTTCTACAGTCTACACTGTTCTTGTCGATATTTGTACACATATAATCTAAAACCGTACCTGTATTTGATGTTATCCAGGTAGGCAGCTAATTGTTAAAGAGAGCAATGTTATTAATAATTTAATTATTTACAATTTGTTTTAATAAGTTTTTTTCCTGAAATCAATTTTACAAAAGTTACTGGAGCTTTATTTTACTTGTAAGCGCGCGTAATAAGCAATCAAAAAAAGCTGTGTATAAACAATAAAAAAAAATTCAAATATTATTTAAAGATATTATTAACTATTGTAGAAAGAATCAAAAATATATTTTTTAAATTACATATATTTTTTAATATATATTTTTTATGGGTCAAAAGTATCCAAATTTGAGATTTTTTGAACTTTCAAAAATTCATTTCTCCAAAAAAATTAACTTTATCGTAAAAAGTCATAAAACCTTTTTTATTTTTATTTTAATAAAGAACATGACAAAAATTTGTCCAGTTAAAAAAGAACAATTTCTTGCTATTGTTTAAACAATTAGGCACCAGGTGGCGCCATGGCAACATGCATTTTTATCATCAGTAGGGCAATTGAAAGTGGATTGTATAAAAAAATTGAGGTGGAATAGTTTTCGGTACTTTTCCCCGATTCCCCCTGGGTTTTAAATTGTTCATAGTAATATAAAAAAAATATTTTATGCGTATCTCTTATTGGCTTGCTTTTTTGTGGTGGCCTCCCAGACTAAAACAGTTACTGCCAGTAATGTGATGTCATAAATTTTTTTAGAATGTCAAAGATGTCAAGGGTCACTGCATGAAGAAATCCTGTGCACCAGCAGGGACTGTCCCATTTTTTACATACGAAAAAGGGCCCAAATGGAACTTGTCGCCTCAAAAACGAAAATCGCAGGTTTGGCGATCCTGTTCCTGAAGAGGAGGAAGGAGTGTTCAGGATATTTTTTAAATAATGTTTCTTAAACAAAAGAAGTTAAAAAAAAATTAAAAGACAAATATATTTAAAAAATTTGATCATATGATAATAAAATTAAGTGATCTGGGATTTTTTTTACAATGTTAAGTAAATTAAAAAAAATATTTGCTGTTTCAAAGCTTGAAAAATTATCTTTATTATCTTATAACTTTTTATTTGTGAAAACTAATCATATTAATTTATATTTAAAAAAATTTCATCAAAAACCCCATTGTGTATTTTTTTTTTTATAAAACATTTTTTTTTTATGTAAAAACTCACTGTATGTATCAAAAAATATAAAAAGAAAACAATGAACTTGAAAATGCTAGACTAAATTTATTTCATTATTTACATACATACTAAACATATTCACTTGAGATAAATACAAAATATATTTGTTACCAAAACTAAAAATCAATATTTGTTTAAACACTGGTGATTCTCAGAGGAACCTGATAACAATTAAAATCTGTCTGTTTTCATTTGAAAATGAAAATAAAGCATGGTTACAAATATGAGTTGACCAATCGGGAGACTTTTTCTTTCTTTATTTTTTCTTACATCTTCAAACAAAAAATTTACAGAATTTAGTTATCTATTATAGTTAATAAACCTTTTAAAAATTAGATCAAGGTAGTTTTAAAATTTAAAAAAATTCCAGCCGATAAAGGGTTTTTTAAAATTTTTAGCAAGTTGCCAAAGTAATAACAAATTCTAGAGAATTTTTTTTAAAAAAATAACCCTACCTTTTTAAATAAAGTTAATAAATATTAAAATGCACTTTTTTAACTTTTGCGTTTAAAAGTCTCTTCCCGACAGTAGCTATTTTTTTTCTTCCCCGCTTTGCATTTTCGGTCCCTAGATTTGAAAATCATGGTTTCCCCCTTTTCGTCTGTAAAAAAAATTACTTCAAATTTTTATATATTTGTATGAGAATGGGTCGAGGATGAAAGTTAATACTTTATGTATTTTTTCAACATTGAATTCTTTTTACAATCAATAATATTATTTAATGTCTAAGCTTTTGGGAAAAAGGCTAAAAAACCCAAAATATTCGGGTTTTTAAAGTCATTTGCATGTTTTTTAATGTACCTTTATTTTAAATCAGGAAATACAATGTACCTCTATTTTAAATCAACAAATCTTTTGATATTTTTATAGTTTGAATAAAAATTCAACTTATAATTGTTTTAAATTCAATAACAATAAAGAAAGAAAGCAAATAGATGGCATTTTTCCTCTCTATTAATTTTTTTGGGAAAATTTAAAAAGTGGAAATTACAATTTTATACTTTTATAACACTTATTTTTGATAAAATTTTTGCCAAAAAAATAGTTAATGAAAAATCTTCGAAAAAGCAAAAATAGTTTTGCTCTAAAGGGAAATCATTTTGATATAAACTGATACAGCAGTTTGCTGTTACACCCTGTATACATATTCTGCCTTTCCCTGTAGTAAAAAACAGAGTAAATTAGCATTATATCTGCTGCTTAAAAATTTTATAAAAAATATCATATTCGTAATTTTGAATGGAATGAACTTTATCATCTTCAAAAATATAAGTATTCTAAACTAAATTTTATGTCCCAATAGATTTTTATGTAAAAAATTTACAAATTTTATTCTCTAGCAGATAAATTTGTAGACTATAAAGTTTAATTTATTTCATTTTAGTCCTTACTATAGTTATTTATTTTTTTATTAGGTAACTTTCTGTGTTCCACATGCTTTTTGCTACGAAAAACTATCCCTAAACATCTTTTCCCCTTTAGAGTGTTGAATACTTTACATAAACAAAATTTACCAAGATAAATAAAATTTAACTAATCCTGTTTTTTGGATTACTTATGTCAAACCATAATTTAAGAGATTTTTTTTTTTCTTTGCTGCAGTGACAACATAAAATCTAGTGTTATACAAAAATAAAAAACAAAACACCAATGGAAAAAAAATTTTTTCAATATTTCGAAAATATATACAGCTTAATTCACTAAGATGTAAACTAGGTCTTTATGAACAATAAAACATTTAGCTAATGAGTTCTGTTTTGACATTATTAAAATTCTGACAGTATATCCCCCAAATAAATGTTTTTGTAGAAAAAAGAGTTAATGGAATGGGAAAATAAATTAATCTTTAAACTAAATTACTTTTTAATACATTATCGATATGGAAAATGTAAGTTTATATTCCTACATTGTGTGTAGTGTTAAGGCATAGCTGACCTAGTGTTAAATTTGTTGGGTTTCTTTTTAGAAAAATTTAAAATTAAGAATGTCTGGGTGAAAACCACTGTTAAGTATTTGGTTAGATAATCAAAAGTACTTTTAGCAACTACAGTTGCTGGTTTCAGTTTTCCCTTGGGGCTTTTTCAGTTATATTTCTTTTTTTTAACAGAAAAGTAAGGAAAGATTAATTAACAAAGAAAAAAATTAAAAAAACAAAATAAAAACACATTATAAAAACCCTGATAAACATATTAAAACAAGGTTTGCATTTAAAAAAAAAGTACTTTCTTCAAGATCCCCTTACTTTATCATTAAGACTAGAAATAAATACAAAATATAATCCTAAAACTGTTATTTTCGGTTTTAAGGTATTAAGCCATTCCATGGCCATATCTAGACCTTCCCTTTTTGTTGCGGAAGTTTTAAATATTTGGTTCGATTTTAGTGTTTCCCTAATCCAAAATGCTTGGTGTTCCCTCAAAACTTTAACATCCTGGAATATCTTGTTTATTGGCTAGGACTACAAGAATAGCATCTTGTAATTCTTTTTCCCCTATGGACATAAATATTTGTTAAAAGAATAAAAAAGATATTTTCAAGTAATAACACCTAAGCATATGGAAGAGTTAATCTTTGGATTCCCATTCTTTCTTTATCTGCTGAATCTACTACATATATTATAGCATCGGTATTGCTGTAGAACATCTCCAAAAAGGGTCTAAAACATAAATCTAATAAGTTTGGAAAAAGTAATAAACAACAATGCTTTAACTAACATGATTAAATATTTTTTGCATCAAGTAAAGTTTTTAATGTAAAATCTATTTTACCTAATACTGGTCTGACCTCAAGATCCCATACTTGGAATTTGGGGGTTTTTTAAAGGTACTTGTTCTACATTTTAAAACCTATTGTCGGTATAGTTGAAAAACCTCTCAACTTGCAGTCTGTATAAAATGGTTGTTTTTTCCGGCCCCGTCTAAACCTAGGATTTAAAAAACGCATTTCTCTGGCCCCGATAAGGCTTTTAAAGTAACTAAACAGGACCCCCCAAAAATTTTTAACCTTAGAATTTCGTTCCGAGTGGTTTTTAATCTTTACTTACCCATTTTGGGGACAATAATTATTTTCAGTCTGTTCGGAATTAAAAACTAATACTTCGGCTTAATTAATGTTCATTTTCATTAAAAAAATGAAAATAATGGTGTAATGACTTTTATAAAACTTTTGACGTGTAAAAGATGATTCTAACAGTTGTCAAAAACAGATTAAAACACCTAAAAATAAAAATTTGACAGCCGTTATTTACTTCTTTTAAATAACTCCGGGCTACTCGCAAGCTCTTGCCAGCACATTTAGGGAAGATGCGCTCGTCGGCTCATCCTTTTGAGAATATACCTGCTAGACAGCCCTGCCGCTCAGCCGCGAGAGAAGGAAAAAGATTAGGTGTATATCTCCCCTTTACTAATCAGCACGCAGGCGGGTTTATACTTCTTCGTTAACCAATGGAGCAGAGAAAGATTATACGCCTATTCTTCTTTCCCTATCGGACGCCCCGTTTGTACGTCAAGCGGCAAAGCTGCATTTAGCAGGTTTCATTCAAATATTACAAAATTGTTTTTCACGGGCACATTTAGGTTCTTGACGAAAAACAGGAGGAGGTTACGGGGTTTTTTCTGTATTTCTGTCTTACAGAAGTAGAGCGTCAGTAATTACATTAAAACGTCAAATATTTACGACACTACTAAAAGACAGTAATAAGTTTCCTTTTGGTCCTTGGGACATGAATATAAAAATGTTCTATAGAAGCTTGGTATAGTTTGTCCAAGGTAACATTTTTAGGTTGGCAATGCGAATATCCCTACATATTAGTAAATTTTGTTTTTCAGATTTAAGTTGGCTGATATAAGAACTTTAGTCAGGAAACACTGAGAAAAGAGTTTCAAATTTTTTATTTAAAAAATTGTTGTTTAACTAAATAACTAAATTCATCAGTATTTTTTGCTGTTCATTTTATAAAGGAAACCAATGTTTGGGCCCTAATATTTTATTTAAAATTATCATTTTCGCCTATCTAGTGCAAATTAATAGTATTATTTTATTGTTTTGTTCTAATGTTAGTGTTATTTAGAAATAGTTTACACTATTTTACACTTTTTGTACACACTTAGTCCTTAAATACACCTTCAATTAGAGGCTTAGGTACGTAAAAATGTAAAAAAAGTGTACTATTTCTGAATATCAAACAGACCCTTATGTTTTGTTATATTTCAGGCAAACTCTTTACAAATTAAATTTAAATATCTGATAAAATATCTTACTATAAGGGATGGTTCGATATCCCTATTTAAATTTTTCATTTTAAAGATGCTAAAGATAAGTCATTATTTCATCCGATATAAAATTCATTATTTTTTTTCCTATATTAAATAAAAAATAAATAAAACAAAACAGTAATAATATTTATTTATTGAATATATTAACACAATAAGATCCCTATTTTATAAATAATTTATTCAACTTTGGGGAAGGTCTTTGGCAAATAGCAGTGTCCACCAGGGCTTTTAGGGAAAAAAAAAAAAGGTGTAAATGAAAAAAGAAAATGTATACAATCTGCGGCAAAGATTGGCCCTTTTTAAAGATAAAGGGCAGAGAAATTGTAGGTTTGGCGTTTAAGCAGCTGGACTGTAATGGATGTTGTGAGTTAAAACTTTTTAACCCTACTTTGCCATTGATGTAATGTGTTTAAATGAAATAGTCATTTAATATTTAGTTTTATTAAAAGCAGTAAGGTATTTTAAAAAAAGTAAAGAGGATAACTTGTAAATTATTTTTATTACCTTTTTCCCCTAATAATATATATAATGGGTCCCATAAAATGGGGAATTCTTTTATTTTTAAATATATACCATTTCAATAGCATTGAATTCACAATGATATGGATGAAAAGCGATGATGCCACCCTCTGAATAAGAGCATCAGGCAAAGTTTTTGGAGACTTTGGTAGCTGAATCAAGCACACAAAATCTATTTTGTCGCCGATTTTGCAAAGGAATATTTCGAATTTTAACCATTTAACCATTTTTTTCTTTCTTCCCAATATTTTTAACAACTTAGGGTTTTTTTTTGCTTACCTAAAATGCTAATGAAGGCCTTTCAAATTAGGTGGTAAATCGTTTTAACCCACTTCTCAAAAATTTTCAGCTTTTATCTCGCCAGGGTTTTTATCCTCCTTTTTTTGTTTTAAAATTTAAAAAACTTTATTGGCACCATCAACAAATCCTTTTCTGAACCAGCTGTGAATAATGTATCTAAGGAAAATATAAGTATTTCATTAGTTTTTGATTAAATATACTTTAATGTTTCATAAGAATGCAGCAAGTGTGTTCTGTAGTTTAATGTTGTCAAAAGAGCTACGGGTTTTAAAATTCATATCCTATTTGAAAGAGACCCTAACTGAAGTATCTACCGATCTGTATAAAAGAAAAATTTTTCCCTCAGGATACCCCTTATGTTTAAAAAGCCCCCAAGTGTTTACATACTAAGATGTCCCAAAAGTGAAGTCAGATGTAAATTACTGATATGATTTAGTGTCTCGAAACTCTAAGAGAAAGAAAAAAAAGGAAAAAAAGTGGGAAATGTGACGGACAATAAAGGGATCATCTGAGTAGCTTTAATTTGCTCAATTGGGGGTATAAAGAAGGGGAAATTTTGACAGCTAATGCCGGGGCAGAACCATTAAAATATTCCTAAAAAAAAAAAGTCTTCTAAAGCTTTGCTTTTAAAAGAGGAAGCTTGTAAAACTGTAAAAAATTTAAGGCAAAACAAAATTTTTTTTAGAGGATTAAAGTCTTTTTGATTTAAAAAATGGGCCCTTCAATTTTTCCTTAAGTGTAGAAAGTTTCATTTTTTTCTAGGTATTAGTCATTAGAATGTTTTTCCTTTCCACTGAAATTACATCGTCATCCCCACCAAGACCTGCGGAAAGAGCTGCCGAGAAGATCAGGTTTCATCGAAACACCCAAAGATTTTATTTTCTCCTAAATCTTCATTTTCCATAAAACCTTTTAAAAATTTCCTTCTTATGAGTTGCACACTTGGTTTTATTAGCCAAAGTTACTTATAAATTTCATATTTGCTTCTTATTGTCAGCAACAGCCACTATGCGATCCCTAAAAAAAAAACATTCATAAATATATTTAAATCTTAAAATATGGGCTCAGGATGTATTTTGGTTATGATACTCTTAAAGTTATTTTACCTTTTGCAAGATCACTATTCTGATAGCATAATTCCCAAAAAATATTTATTAGTTTTTTATTTTTTTCCTCCGACTCAGCACAGCTCTATGGGTTTCAGCTTTTCCAAACTAAATACAGTAATCATTGTGGTTTATACTAAAAAAATATCTATTCTAATGGTTTTTCTTAAAAATAAAAAAAAACTTAGTCCAAAATAAAATAAAAATTTTGGGAAAAATAAAAAATGTCAAATAGTCCACACAAAAAAAAAAAATAAAAAAAAACTGCAGAAAAAAAATTTTTTAAACTCACAATACTTTAAAACACGAAATAACACCCAAACACAAAAAAAAATTTAATACAAAAATTAAAACGCCTTTAATCCATTACTGGGTGATTTACGTCAATCAGGAGATTTTGACGTTGGGTCTAGTAATTTTGGTTTTTGAACATGTAACACAAAATTTAGCTTGGACAAACTATACTTGCAAAGCATAAGTTCACTTTTTGTGGGTTTAAAACCAAAAACAAAATAAACGGGCTGCCCTTGATAAAATTTAAAGTAGTACTTTCCCAGAACTCGTTCGACCTAATTTATGTTCTTTTTTTTTTTTGATTGTTGTCTTTTGCTGTATCGATTTTGACCTCCATTTTTACCGTTTGTTGTTTGAAAGCAAAAAAACTTTTTGGTTCATTATGGTAATTTCCCGATTTTCCTATTAATTTATGAAAATATTATACACAATTTAAACTTAACTTTAAAAATTTTTTTAAAATTGGATTTTGATTAATAGTTTATTGAAAAAAAAAAAAATGTTATGTGGACCAGTGAATAAATATTTTTCTTCATTTTAAGGCAATTTGGAGCTGCCAGTGTTTACAGTAAAAAAGGAGGATGGTTATCTGGATCCCAAATTTCCCAATACAGAAAAAAAAAATTATTTATTTTACGGTCGTGCGGAGATCCTGAAGTAAACGAATCTGAAGGATCATCTTCTATTTAATACAAGATAAATGCAGTTATAGAGCAGGTCTGCCTTCTACGGTGTTTAATTCTGATTAAAAATCGTCCATTTGATAACGAAAGGTTCTTTTATCTTACAACGGATGAAGGTAAAAATTTCCCTATAATATAATCTTGAATAACAGTTAATCACCCAAATAAAATTTTGCTAATGAAAATGTTCAATCTATAAAACCACTTTTAAAAACAAGCCAGGATACAGATGAACTAGAAACTATTCAAAACTGATCAGTCAGTTTAAGTTCAGATAATGTGAAACAGCAGGTAATAGTTTAAAAAATTTTACCATTATTTGACCTCCTGTAGATGTCAGTTTAAAATGTTAAAAGGGTGGTCTGAAGGTGCCTCCTCTCGGTTTTAAATTTGTTTCCGGGGTTTTGGGCGCTGATTACGATTGAAAAATTTTTTCGGCAACGTTTTGTTTTCGAGATATTTATCATCAAAGTTGAAAATCAACTAACCTTATTTTCACTATATTCCCCTTCTTTTGTACATAATTCTTGATTTTTATAAAAAATTAAATATTTTATAAACACCCCTTTAAAACTATATTTTATTTTTTTTTACTTCCATAAATTCGACTTCCCTTTTAAACTAGGCGGCCATGATTCCCTAGTGTATACATGGTTGGCCACGATCAACGTGTAAAATGTGGAGGTTTGCAATTAAATGGAAAAAAAGGTTAAAATAGATAAAAAACAAAAGGTTTTTTAAACCCATGTGCCAATTTAAAACCAAGAATTCAAAAAAAAAGGGGAAGGGAATAATTTGGGTTGGGTTTCGGAGGGATGATGAATATCTCGACGAGGCGTTCCCAAAAAAACCAGATTCATCACGGCAAGCACCCCCCCGGGTAAAAATCGGCGACGCTTTAGTTATTTTGAGCGGGAAATTTTCAATTCGTATTGTCAAATGAAGACTAGCTTTAATTTTAAAGGAACCAATGTTAATAATACTGTAGGGAAAAAATGGGAAATTGGTAATTGTCTAAGTTTTTCCTCTTGATTTTGACCAAATTGGTATATGGGTTTTTGGGGGGGCAGATTATGAATCTGAAAAAAATTTTTGGCAACATTTCGTTTTTGTGATTTCTCTTCAAAGTTAAAAATGAAACACCTTATTTTCACTATTCCTTCTTCTTTCCCAGAATTCTTGATTTTTTTCCTAAATGGGACATAATATTTCACAAACTTTTTAAAACTTGTTTTTTTATTTATTTTACACCTTTTTCCATTTAATGGCAAATCTCCATTTTCATCATAACGTGCCCCCCAAACCCTGCTAAGTTTTATAAAAACAAATATGTCGCTTGCGGCTGCTCTTGAACTTAAGCTTTCAATTCCCTGGAAAAAAAAGGGGTAAAATAAAAAATCAGGGTTTTAAAAAGGGGTTTATAAAATATTGTGTGCCCTTGTAAAATCAAAAAAGTGTACAACCCGAATATAATGATAGTAAGGTTCGTTTGATTTCAGCTTTGATGATGAATATCTCCAACAAAAAGTTGCCGAAAATCCCAAAATTTGTAAGAAAAACCTTTGTCAAATTTGGTCAAAAGGACCCTACACAATTACCAAGAAATTTTAAAACCCCCAGTTTATAAAATTGTTGTAGGTAAGCATCCTGGAGTCTAAGTTCTAATAAAAATAACCTCATGTGCTTACTGGATAAAATTATTTTCAAAAAAATTGGGGTCCGGAAAAAAAACCACTCATGATTGGACCATTTTTAAAGTTTGCATAAAATATTAAAAATATTATTTGGGGACAAAAAAATTGGGGATAAACAGTTTAACAAATCAAAATTTAAAAATTTTAAAAATTTTTTACATTTTTTTTAAAATATTTACAATTTATGTTTTAATAAATACTTGCGCCTCTACAAGACGTTTACACTGTTGCCCAACGGAAATATTAATTCATTAGATTATTTTTCCCTTAAACCAAAAAAATTTTTAATTTGAATTAGAAATATAATTGGGAAAATAAAAAAATCTTAACTAACCCCCGAACTAACCATGACAAAAAAGACGGCGCAATTATATTTAAAAAAAATTTACAATTCTTGGAAAACTAAAATTAGCAGTAATAACCCCGAACTAGGTAATAATTTGGAAGTTGTTGTTTTTTAGTTCCTTAGTTTTTCTATAAAATAACTTAATTTCTGTTTTAAAAGGAAAAAAAAACCCTAAAAATTACAAAAATTTTTGAAAATCTTGCCCCAAAATTCTTTTAAGCAGAACCGTCAAAAAAACAGCATCATATCATCTTAAAAAGGGGGAAAAAAAGAAATCATTTTATTTTTGTAATGTAAAAAAAAATCAATTTATTCAGACAATACTAAAATGGTACTTTATTACAAAATTTTTAAAATCGAAAAAAAAAAAAAACCCCCCTTTAAAAATATATTTGATAAAAATAGTTTTATCTGAAAAACGGGGTGGGTTCTCTTCGAATCCATGAAGATTATTAAACATTTAAAAATTTTTTGTGGGAATCAAAAAAAATCTAACATAGACACTGTGATAATCGAAAAATAAAATGATAATGGTAAATGAAAAAAAAGTTTAAGTTATATACAGGAGGGAAAAAAATGTTAACATCTCACCATTTAAATGAAAATTTTTTTCTTTTTTGGCTATTTACTTTTACTATAAAAGGATCTACAATTTAAGAGTTTTATTGTTCATATGTTCAATAATTGATCCTAAAACGTAAAAAAACGTAGGTAGAGGTACATTTTTCCACTTTTATATTATTTATTTTAACCCATTCTATGCTTTTTAAATTGTAAAAAAATTTTAAATTAATTTTTATTAAATTTAAGGCAAAACAAAATTTTTGTCAAACACAAAAGAAGCCAAAAAAAGCATTTATTTTTATTTTCAAATTTTGCCTCACAACTTTTTTCTACGTAAATTTAGGTCTAGGTATAGGTTTACAGGAAAGGGGGTAGTTATTATGTTTTTAACCAGTTGCGGTAAGTCTTGGGTTTGTATTAACAGGGGTTGGGGTTATGGCATAAAAATGTCTATTTTTATGCCCTTTTAAAAATGGTCCTGGTTAAAATGTGTAGTTTTTTTTTTTTGTTTGTGATGTTTCATAGAATAAAATAAAATAGTCTTTCCCCACAAGTTGTTTTTTGGGTGGGCCCTGGGCCCCCCTAGGGAAAGGATATGTTTCTGCCATAAAGTGGTATCATAAACTAATACAACAAAATTTTAAAAAAAATTGTAGTAGGATCAACTATTACAGGAACAACAATTTAATTTTTTTTTTTAATTTTAAGAGAAAACTTTTTTAGAAATGGCTCTTTTAATTTGTGGTTTTTCTATATTTGGGATCTATTAAACATATAAAACCCAAAAAAAGTCCTGACATAGTTCTTTTCCCCCTTTTTTTGTCTGACCAAAGTAAATGCTATATTTTTATTTAAGTCAAACTATATATTATAAATTCTGTTTGCATTACTCGTTTGTGACCAAAGATAATGTTACTTTTGTATTATTTTGTAAAGCTATTTTTCCCCTTTATACCTGCCCCATTTTGTATATTATAAATTTATCTATCGCCCCATAATTTCAGGTGCCTTGCAACCACATAAGAGGAAGCCTTACCTTGCACCCCTTTTAAGGGTCGAGAAAAATTTTAAAAAAATTATTCTCTGACAGCTCAAATTTTGGGAAACCCACTGGGAAAACCATACCGCCCCCCGTTGCTCGAAGAGATTTAAACCTCTGAGTTTGCAGGGAAACATGTTTTGGAAAAACAGGTCAGGGGAAAATTATAATGAAAGGTTTAAAGTATTTTCTTCTTCAAAATTAAATAAGCCATTCTTATTTTTTTTTCCCAAAACTATCTAAAATTTTGATTAACATAAATTTTTTTTATAGTATGGTATAACAAAACAATTTATTTTTAGGTGACGTTTCAATGTCCAATAAAAAGGTGGGAAAATCATTTACAACCTTTTAATATCGAGGAAAGTACATGTTAAAATCGCACGCGACGTCTTTTGTGTTGATTATCATGGCAAGCCTTTTTTTTCTGCCACAAACTATAAAAACCATGCCAGAATACATTCCGGAAAAAAAGAAAACCTTGTACAAAGGGGCGGAAAAATATTAACCCTGGATTTATAAACTTGTTGGGTTTTGCGCCTGCGTCGGCGCTTAACTATATTGTTCATTATAAACTTGATGTTGGCGTTCCCCGACATTTTTATGTAAATGTAACCTGTCACTTTATTTTTATTGATGTTTAAATTCTTTGGTTTTGTATAAAAAAAAATTTAAAAAACGTATATTAAATGATTGTAAAAATAAAAAATTTGGGAAATAAATATTTCAAAGGGGAAGGTAAGATTATTGATTGTTTTTAGTCCCGGAAATAAGCTCAAAGGCAAAAACCTTGCTATTTGTCCTGCATTTATTTGCATTGATTAGGTATCTTACCCTCTACTTCAAAAACTTCATTCCGATGGGCGCTGTTTAATTTAGTTTAAGACTACCCTAATTGTCAAAACTTATAAAAAAAAACATTTGGTTTGGATTGTTGAATAATGATTGTTTTATGCTTTGGAATACAATTTTAAATAAATTTTAAACCTAAATAACCCTTGTTAGAGCTTAAAGTAAAAAAAAAATTTACCTTTAAAAATGGTTAATTTATCATTGGGGGATTTAATATAGAATGCTTTGCTTAAAATATGTAGGTACTAATTTTTATTTTTGCAACTTCAACCCTCATAAATCAACCCCTATTATAGCCTAATAAAAAATAGATTTACCAAAAAAATTAATAGTAGACAGAGTTATTAGCGAGAAGTAATTGTGCCTGAAATATTACCAATTTCATTATTTTGCAAATTTTCAATCCTTAAAAACTACCTCTTACAACATTGCAATTATTATAAACTATTAATTTAATAGATATAAAGAGGGAAAAAAGTGAAATTACATACAAAAAATATTTATAAAAATTTAAAATTAATTATAATATTTAAAAAAAAAAATACAAACAAAAGTTTTAAACGTATAGCGCACGAGGACTGCGAAGAATATCGGTTATACTTAGATTGTTAATGTCAAAGTGGGCTATTCAGAACAGAAAAAAGATTGGTTTTTAGGCATGAAATGTACTTTATTTATTTTTTTATTGATAGAAGAGAGGTATTTTAAAAATGATTTTAAAGGAGGTTTTTCAAGGCACCACAAGGCCATGTGAATTAAATCCCTTTAAATCCTTAAGTTTTGAAATGGGGTGGGGTTTTAGGGCTGGAATGAGGTGGTGCTCGCTCTTAATGAGGAGCTTTCAGCAGGTCATATCTCCTTAACGATATTTATTGTTACAGAAGCTATGCAAGGAAAAGTGTTTTGTTGACAAAAAGCTACAATTCAGTGTAGCATTTTTTACGTATCTCCAGTATTTTGGAGTTATTTTGAAAAAGGTTTTTACGAAATTGCCGGAAAATGGTTTTTCACTTTAAGCTCAAGTTTTCTAAAGTTAAGCATTTAAATTGAGATAAGTTCTATGGGATTTTATTGATAATACATATGCAGTGCAATGCCAAATTGGTAGAATGTGTGGGATCTTAGGAAGCCACGATGAATGCAATCGGTTAAATAGGAAAGTTTGCCGGACTAATTCATGTAAGTAAGCTAAATCACGTTTACCTACATGGTTTTATCTATTCAGGTTTTGATAAGTTTTGAGAAAAACCACGAAACAATCATTTTCGAAAATCGGCCATGTTTTTTTAAAGAGGTGAAAGAATTTTTCAAATCCGTAAATAACTCTTTATGGCAAACTTTTTTGTAAGATATGACTGGTGATCAATTTGTTTTCTGATTCGGGTTTTTAGAGTCATTATCGACTTTTTGTATGGACGCCATATTGGATTTTTACACAAACAAATGGTGCTGCATTCTTGATATCAACAATGTATAACATGTTACTCTAATTTAGAGTTTATAACCTCGTTTTATTTCAAAAAACAAATATTTTCTCAGTTGGCCTTGATTCCGGCGAACGTCATTTTTTTTGTAAGCAATAAAATATTAGTAATAGGAAATAGATAAGCTGAACAGGTGTTTTGCAAATGGGTTCGCAGACAGCCATAACGATTATGCAAGTGTTACAACTAAAATGTAATGGCCGCTCATGAAAAAGTTGAGTTGGTGAGTCATCATTAAACTTTACTTTCATATGTTACTCTATCATCCCCCAAATTTAGCCCAAATTGGAAATTTTAAAACCACGATAAAAGGTGTTAGCAAATCGACGACGAGATGCTGGTCTTAACCAACGTTTTCGAAGAAATCCAACATCTTCAGCCAGGGATGTTGATAAGTTCACATTCATAGTCAGCATTCTATAGGTAGTTGGGACTATTTAAAAAATATCGTTTATATGTTGAAATATAGACATTTATTTTGAATTTTGATTGTTATTTTATCCTTCATTTTAGTAGGAATATTTGGCCACTTTTCATTGTTTTTGTTTTCCGCCTTCCCAATTAACTTTGTTGCATTTTTGTGTGAAGTTTGTAACACAGTATTAACGTTATAGCTATGTTCATGAAACCCATTTCTGTAAATGTCTGGGCAGCATCTGTTTCTGGTGTCTAATATTTTGTTGTTTACAAAAAAAATTACGTTCACGGAATCAAGACCCCACTAGAGAAAGCCTTTTGTTTTGAAATAAATGATGTTATAAATATAAGTTATAATATGTTATACATTGTTGATCAGGAGATAAGAAAAACATAATTTGAAACCTTTAAAAATCCAATATGGCGTCCATAAGAAAATCAAAGTTGATGATGGTTCACCAAAAACTGAAACATAGAAAATAAAATTGATTTTGCTCCTATATCATCGCCGATTCATACGCGAAGGTAGCTACGAAGAGTTTTTACAGTTTTGAAAGTTTTCGCTTATAAAAAAAAGAGCTTGGTGATTTTCGAAAATGCATGTTTCAGGTTTAAATTTCTTTCAGAACCTGAATAGATAAAACCATGTAGTAAACGGGATTAGCTTACTAACATAATTGTCAAAACTTACGTAACCGATTCTCTATCTATCGTGGTTCAAGATCCCCACCTGCATTTCTACTCCAATTTGGGACACATGTAAAGAGAATCTCAGACAGGCAGAGATCAATTTTAATTAGGGAGGTGCAATTAGGAGTTGTTTCACTGAGTGCACTTTTGTGAAAAAAAGTAGGGGCATAAACACCACTTTTAACTCATAATTTTAAATGTATAGACTTTTTTTAAAAAATTCTAATTATCTACATTAAAAAAATATTCATAAGTTTTTCTATAGAACAACGCAAAAATTACCATAATTGTTTCTGAAGCTGAATCTTTAAATTTTGACATAACAAACAAAAACTTACTATTTACAAACACATTAGCTAAGTCCATAGTGGTTGTAAAAAAATTATAAAATATGATTTTTCATATTTTTATAAGCTTTGATCTCAACGCCTTTTTAATAAATGGAAATTTTTCAGGCATTCTGAACCCAAAACTTGATTTTCTCGAAAAACTCTTACTTTTTTAAATTTGATAATTCGGAAAATTAAATTTTTACGAAAAACATGAAAGACATTTTTTATAATTTTTTTAAAATGGCCCCCTTGTAGTTATTGATAAAATTTCACCACCGAGAGGGGTTTTAAACCACCACCAGGATAAAAGTGCCCTTCTGCATGGTATAGAATTTGATTTTGGGCAATTCTATTTTCCCCTGTAAAATTTCAGGTAAATCATAAGGACAAAAAAATTGCAAGCCAAAATGCTTCATTTTCTGTCTATTTACGGAGAGGACCTTAATTTATGTGAACTAAATACTAGGATCGCAAAAAGCAAACGTCGTCGCCGATGTTGAACAACATCCAGCAGTCGACGTTGGTTTTTCCTGACGTATGATTCTTAACCATCGAACTCAGCCGACGCAAGCCGTCTAACGCCAAAAAATGATTTTTATAATCCTTTTATCTTGGGAAAAAACCCATTTTTTATTTCGTTGCTAGTGTTTTTTTTTTTATTCTTTAGAAAGGGACAAATTTTTAATTTTTAAATATTTTTTAGGTTGTGAAAAAAAGTTCAATACTAATCTCTATATAAACCCCAAAACCCGTTCATCAGGTGAAACCTCAGATCGACTACGAACAAATTTAAATCGGAACATACGTTAATGTTTTTGGGAGTAAAAACACGGGTTCTTGTCTCATCTGAAGTGGTACAGCTACGGGACTGCATCGTTGGGTTTCTGAAATCGTAGAAGAACAGGTTTCGTTTTAGGTTAAAGCAAAGATGTGTCGTATTTGCCCCTCAACGAATTTTTTTTCAACGGTGTAAAATATACCCCTTTTGGTATCAAAGTTAAAAAGGACGCTCCCTTGATCAGAGTGCAAAATACTTTTAAAAGTAATTCATTAAATTCCCAAATTCCACCTAGTTTACAAGATATACTCCCTATGGTTTGTTCATTAATGGGGGCCTTGAATCAGTTTCGGAATATCAATGGTTCCGAAAAAGATAAATAATTCCTTACCCTTTTTCAAGAAACAACTGTGCATTTGTATCCTTCGCTGTACTTTATTGGAACCCAAAATAAAAACGGGCGGTAACGGTTGTGTTCCATCGGTTTCACCCACGCAATGGTAAAAGCCTGCCGGCACACTGTTTAACTTTCGTTAAAGGATCGGAATTTCAATGGACATGGCTCTTAAAAGTCATTGGGGTATCAAAAATATAGCATTGAATGGTTTATCAAACGCAGTAGTATTATCTTTGGTGGGGTAATACATTCGGGTTCTTAGCTATTTGTTAAAAGTAATTCAATTATCAATTAAATCAAAAGTATGGATATTTTCAATCCATTAAACATTAAATAAAATCAAATGGATGTATACCCAAATTTCATCAGAGGGGCACGTCACACTATTCAAACTGCTTTCGGCAAGTTCCAATTAATGACTCTAAAATAAAAATTTCTATTCATCCTCCCCAAAAATCAACAGATTTTTCCACAAAATTTTAAAGTGGTGATAACATCAAAAAATATAAAAAAAAAACCATACGGCATTGCGAAAGTGGATCCCGTGTTTAATTGTTTCTATTGAAATTCCGTAAATAAAGTAATTCAATTACTAAAGTATGATCGGTTTTCATATTATTCATTATCGGGAAATCTGCTTGTGATGCGCTAACGACCGTCCTCAAATTTTCGTTTAATTTTTGTTGGGTTTCCTAGGGTTTTCTGGTTTGGTTTTAATATTATCAAATTATTTCTTGGGGCTTAATTTAGTCCCTGGTAACAAAGATTTTCGGGATTCAGTGTCATGCGCATTGCCGATTTTATTAGTTATACCCAGGGCAAAATTTCCCTTTAGTGGGGGTCATTTTTTGCAAACAACCGACAAACGGCTGGGGAAAAAATCTCCCCGTAAATGATTTTTAAACTGGGGGAAAACCCCTCGGGCCGGGGTGAACCGAAGGTTTTATCGCCACTTGTCTTTCGAAAAAAAATTACCAGCCAGCGATCGCGCCAAATAGCACGATAAAGTTTGATCATTGTTTCAGAAGAATTAAAGTGGCACATTCTAGTTTAAACTGAACAGACAAGAAAAACCGTATCGACAAGTTCCCCGGTGATCAGGTTTTATTTAGTTATTATTGATTATGGACAGATTTTGGAGTTTTAATTTTTAAATTTATTTGGGTTTGAAAATATTTAAATTTAGTAATATCTATTAAATACCTATTTAGATTTTTTGTTAAAAATTTTTTTATAAATTAAACTTTATTTAGTGTATATATTGTATATACAGATTAAGTGTTGGTAAGTGCTTTTATTCAGTTTTAATGAATATTAACTAACCTTTAACTAGTTTCCCACAAAATATAGTTACGGTAAAGAACGAATAATGGTTAAAAATGTTTAATGGTATTCGGAACGAAAACCAGAACTAACACTTTGGATGCCTTTCAGAGATATTTTTTCGCGTACGTATTCTAAGGTTTTTTAAAAAGGAAAAATAAAATAGTAATTATTCAGATACTGGAAATGCGATTTTTTGCACACTCTCCTTTCGGTGTTAACATTTAATCAGAAGCTGTTTTTGGCCCCCTCTTATAGAATTCAAAGAATAATAATTGAATTGGGTTTTAAATTTTTTACGGCATATTCCTTTAAATACTGTCTTTTTACGAAACATTTAAAAACTCATACCATTTTAATTAAAAATCACTCAAAAGTACGGAAAAAAACCTAAATTTTCAAAAGGGTAGGTAAACACGCCCCATTTAAAAATGTTGACCTGTTGCCAAGTTGTAATAGTTTTCTTTATGACATTTTTATAAGCAAATAGAACCCGCTCCCCCAAATGTTTGATAAAAAATATCTCGATTGAAATCCTAAATATGGAACCCAAAAGACCGAAAAAAAATGGTGGATTTTTGGGGGTAAAGCAAGGGGCGGAAATTATCGTGTTTAATATTGAATTTAAGATCGGTGGTATTTGGCAAGTCGGTGAACATGGATTGCTATCGTTCTGTTTTTACATCTTTTAATTTATGTTAAGACTAAAATTTTATTACTTTTTAAATGTGGCAAAAAATCGGAAAGGAAAAATTAAAGTAAAATGTATTTTTTGAGAAACGTTAAGAAATCAAAAACTGAAATTTGTGTTCTATGCCCCACAATAGAATTAAAATTAACAACAAAATTACTTTTTTCTTTAAAATCCGAAAAAATACCAAAATAATATAGGCTTGTTACTAATTTAGAGGGTTGATGAAAATGTGGAAAATAACTTTCCTTGTAAATTTTTTCTGTTTTGACAAAATTTTATCATTTATTTTCTAAATGCACGCCAGGGAATTGTTCACACAACCCGGGGCACTCTAAAGGCGAGCGATGCGTCATTGACAGAAATTTTGGGAATTTGGGAAGTAAATAAGCATGGTGGAAATCTATGAAACCCTTTGGGTTCAATTATGGGGTAGATACAAGAAGCACAATCTTTCATGGCTGTTTGGCTCAAAAAGTTACCTAAAGAAAAAGTTAAAATTTAAAAGGCGCTTAATATAGCGGGGGGTGGTATATGATAATGGTTTTTAAATGGGCGATAGTGGAGCTCAAAACAAGTCAAAAAAGCCGAAAACACATGGGTCAAAAGTTAATTGTTTGCGTTTCAAAGTTTAAAAAATTTGACAACACCGCGCCTGCTTCATCACATCCGAGTCGAACGTTTTTTGCGAGGTTTTACATATTTACACTTTTTTTTTTTTAAAGAGATGTTTATTTACATACAAATAATAGAAATTACTTTTTTGATATTTAATTTGGAGTTGAATTCAGGTAAAAAACAATAAATTATTGTTTGGTATTTATTTGTAACGAAAAAATAATTGTACTGTACAAAATGAGGCTGAATATTCATTTAAAGAACAAACATAATTATGTTTTAAAACAGCAATTTTTTTATTTTGCTTGAAGAATAGAAAGTCTCTAATTATAAAAAAAGAACAGCTTGTAAAGCCTGCACACGTTAGTGGTGGCAGAGATAAAGTAGCTTTTCCCGTAAGGTCATCTATTTAGTTTTCTCGGTCACACATATCCCGTTTTCAAAACTCTTTCGTACACCTGCACTATGGTTGTCTTAAATTAATAACATATCGGCATATTTAAAAACAGACAAAAATAGTGCGGCCGGTGAGCACAATGTACAACTGACTTTACTTCACGGGCAAGGCTTTTGGTTAGCGCTGTTGCCAATTGTTTTTTAAATTTTTAACTGGGGAAAAAATATTTTTTGTATTTGTAGATTGAAACATTTATTTTATTAGCAAATGAATCTACTCATAAGTTTGCTGTGGAAAGTAATAAAATATTTAAAAGTATTTGCTTAGGCTTGAGTAATTAGTCAATGTGTAGTAATTAAAATGTAAACGGCTAATGTAGTTGAATAAAAATTCAACTTATTTGACCTTAATCATTTTGGCGCTTTATTTAAAAATGATCCTTTGGAACACCAACGCCATCTTAGTTAACTGCAATTTGAGATCCACTTTTATAACACAGATTGTGCTCCTTACCTCTACCCTCCACAATTTAAATTGTGCCACTTCTCGATTAAGTATTGTTTCTCTCCCGATTTTTATACTCTTTGTGTGGGATATGTAAGTAGTTGCCCGGCTTGCGAGAAATTGCGTTGCTTTTAGACTAGATTTACATAATTTATTTTGTTAAGATGAAAATTTAGTTACTTTAAACTCTATTGGAGGAACGTCATTGTTTTTTAATCACGCCACGAGCTTGTCATATTAAGGATAAAACGTGTATAGTGTAGTCCTACCCATCCTTTTGCAATAATGTATTTTTTTTACATGTATTAATAAAAAAATATTAATAAAACTGTGTTTTTTTTAAATTTTCGTTAACATGTCTTAAAATACACAGATGTTCTATTCATAGGTCATTCTAATGACAACCAGCACCCACAGATGGTGCTGCTATTATGATAAAAGATCAAAAGAGATAGTTATAGAAAAGGGTTTAGCCAGAAAGTGCATGAGTTACAACTTTTTTTTTCTGATATTTTAGAAACAACACCTTTTTTTAATGTTTTGGAAAAAAATCAAATTTTAACACATAATGGAAATCATATGAATACTGTTTTTTTTGGTTAGTTTTCATCTACAGTAGTGGCAGAAAGTAGAGCAACTTCTTTATTTCAAACACATCTATTTTATTTAGTAAGAAAATACAATCATATTGGAAATATAATACCAATAAGACCTAAGCATTATAAATCTATCAACAACTTAACTTAATATTCTTTGTTTATATTTTTATGTACAAAAATTAATTTGGGACGGAAAAAGTAGAGCAACTTTTTAAGAATTGATGTTTTTTTTTTAGTAAAAACTGAAGTATAATTACAATTTTAGTATTTCGTAAAATATCCATCATTTTAATAACTTCCTCACAACGGTGGCGCATAGATTGCAGTAACTTAGAATATTGCTGGATCCATATTAATCCAAGCTTCTGTAATGCATTGAACAATTCGTCGTTATTTTTGTAAGTTTTCCCCCTTATTTTCCTATCAAAATTTCCCATAGGTTCTCGATGGGGTTTAAATCTGGTGATTGACTTGGCCAGTCCATTACTTGAATATCTTGCTGTCTAAACCAAGCCTTTACATATTTAGAAGAATGCTTTGGATCATTGTGCTGAAAAATGTGCCTAAGGGGCATTTTTCGTCTGCATATGGAACCATTTCAATTTCCAGAATATCTTTGTACATAAATCTATCCATTATCCCATCAATTTTATGAAGTGGCCCCATTCCGAAACCGGAAAAGCAGCCCCACACCATAACTGATCCACCACCATGTTTTACTGTTGGACAAGTGTATCTGGGATTTAACCTTTGGTTTGCAGGACGTCGAACATATGCTATAATCACTTTGAAATAAATTAAACTTTGATTCGTCTGAATATTATCCTTTTCAGTCATTATTTGTCCAGTGCAAATGAGATCGAGCAAAAAAGAAGACGGATCGTCTGTTGTTTACAATAATAAGGGCTTTTTGTGACGTCTTGCAAATAATTTGGCCTCGCATAATCTACTTCTTATTGTCCTTGAAGATATCTGAATGCCTAATTCTTCTGATAATCGCTGCTTTATTTTACTTGAACCCAAGAATGGATCCTCTAGATATTTTCAAAATTTGTTTATCTTGATATTTATCCGTTTTCTTGGTCTTCCTGATTTTTTTCTAGGTAAAACATGTCCATGCTTCACATAACGTGAAATGATTCGCGATACTATAGATTTATGCAAACGAAACCTTTTTCCAATATTGATTTGTTTCACCATTTTTGTAACAGTCTATAATTCGTGTTTTTAAATCAACGGATAAAGGCCGTCCTCTGGCATTGTAAACTTAACTTTGCTTTTAATGCAACCGGTAAACAGCTGGAATTAAACTAATATTATTCGATTTGTAAGTCCTAAAAAAAATGTTGCTCTACTTTTTGCCAGGTACACAAATTCTTATCAGTTTAAAAATAAACAGAAATATTCAGAAGGTCAATTCTTATCTGATTTAAGACTACCTACTTGACCAAAAGTATTGTGGATAAATATCATTGTTATTCCTTTGTTAGTTGTCAAGAAATTTGATTTTTTAAAAAGTTGCTCTACTTTCTGCCACTACTGTAGATTAAAGCATAAAACGATTTTAGTGGTTTGTATTGTTCTTAAATAGTTTAAATGTAAATAAAAGCGCCGTCTTTGATTTCCTATATTTACTCCAAACATATCTGTCAATTTAGAAGCAGAAATAATGAAATAAAAAAGTGGAATTAGTCATGTTGGCCGATATTTGCACATTCTGATTAGCTGTGAACAACTTTTAGTCTAAGAGCCGGTGAACCATCCGACTAACTCATTTCCCACAAAGCTAGAAACTTTTTAAAAATTATTTTACAATCGGTCAATTATGGCAGGCATCCCTTGGTTCCTTCATCATCCCTTAAAATTTTGAAAATTAATTTCGTAATTGACCGATGGTAAAATAATTTTTAAAAAGTTTCTAGCTTTGTGGAAAACGGGTTAGTCGGATGGCTCACTAGCTCTCCTACTATTTAAAAGATGTAAGTTTAAATAAGATAAAATAATAGATTTATATTTTCTGATCACTAGAAGCCTGGTATCTTTAGAACTAACTTTGTTCCAGTTGATCACTTTATTTTGTAAACAATATTAGTAGTACAATTATTTTAATGACTTCACTAATTAATACTTAAATAACCTGTTAAAGTTTTCCAGTACAAATAACTTGAATTTCGTTTTACATAAAGGCTTTCATGGACGCACAAAATCATCACAAGTCTAGGATCGGGTTGCGCTAACCTTGGTGTTTCAGAACAACTGGAACATAAGAGTAACTCTTATAGGATTGCCACCTCTCCCGATTTCATCGGGAGACTCCGAAATCATACTACTCCTTCCGACTCCCTATTTTAATTCTTAAACTCCCGATTTTTGTAAAAAATTTTTGTTAAAATAATTATTTTAATTTTTTAATCATGAGCTTTATACTTATATAACGTGTGAAATTACAGGGTTTTCCTGTATAATTGCGCACCCCTTTAAAATCTTTATTTTTATAGATAGAAAAATATAGTTTATATAAGTTGGATTTGTCATGAAGATTTTCATGGTGTAAGATAGAAAAACAAATGATGATCGGAAAATTAACAAATCACTATCAACTTCGTTATTTTAAATGGAACACCCTGTAAATGATTGAATACTTAAATTCTGCTAATCTTCCTCTTTTCAAATATATATAACTTATCTATGTTCAGATAAACGAGTTGCAACTTATTTGAACTTAAATTCTGTTCTTATAAGCCATAGTTAGCCATGGATACAACCCAAAGTTTGGCAAAGTTAAGTCGCGTTAGCCATGGTTCGTCTGGAAACCAAACAAAAATATAAATATTTGACAGAAGTCAATTTTGGGTTGTATCCATGGCTAACTATGCTAGAATTAATTTAAATTCAAATAACAACTCCTTTATCGAACATAGATAAGTTATATATATATATATATATATATATATATATATATATATATATATATATATATATATATATATATATATATATATATATATATATATATATATATATATATATATATATATATATATATATATATATATTTTGAAAAGAAGGAAAATTATCAGAATTTGAATTTTCAATCATATACAGGGTGTTCCATTTTAAAATAACGAAGTTGATAGTGATTTTCGTATCATTGTTTCTATCTTACCATAAAATCTTCGTGAAAAATCCTGCACTTTCATCTAAACTATTTTTCTATCTATAAAAATAAAGTTAAAGTCGCAACTTTCGGAAAACCCTTTCTCTGAACTCGACTTTTAAATTATTCAAAATACATTAGAATTATTCGCGATTGTGAATGGAGTAAATTGGTCAAAAAGTAATGCGTTTGTAAAAATATTTTTTTTGTTATGACTGAAGAGAAAAATAATTTAAGGGTATCGAAGGTAAAGACCGAGTTTATAACAAAGTCTGAAAAAAAAAAGGTTTTCTGAAAGGCTGTAATTTTTTTTATTTTTTTTAATTAATTTGTTACAAATTTTAACGTAAAATAAAATAGTTATTTAAATTTTGTAATGATCGATTGAGTATTCATTTGATTATTTTTCGTTTGTAACCATATTGCGAGTCTACATTTGGGTTTGTACACTCCTGCCCAAACTATATCTTCCATCTTGGATCCGTCCGTGTACTAACCGGAACTAACCAGATCAGCGAGCTACGTTTCAGTCGTGATATCTTTTCTCTTATAGTTTGGCAGCTGTAAATTGCCACTTCAAAAGAGCTTCAAAAATTCCCATCAGAGACTAAATAAAATAAATTTAAATATATCCGGTAATCCCTATAGAAGATTAAAATTTGGCAAAATTATTTTTATATTTTTGCTTTCGATTTGAAGGGATTCGTTAGGAACTGTCAGCGCCCTCAATGGCTATTTTTTTAACCTGAGGTACGCCAATCAACGACGCCAATTATACCTCTCCCCTTTTCTATGCTTTTGATATAGACCCTTCGGACAGGTCTTACGATCGGTTTGACCGTGTATTTTACGCACTGATACTACTCATTGTTCAATGCAGTTATTTATATACATCGTCGTATATTTTTCTAGTTTACAAACAACAAGCCGTTTCTTATCGACCGAGTGCAAAACTCTTGCACACTGAACTGAAATTTTACAGGAGTATGTTATTCTTTTTTTCATCAGTGACGTGTGCAATGAAAGGTTCTTGTAATGTTACACCACGGTTACACCTTATTGCACAAAATAAATTCTGGATCGATGTACGAGGGACATAGGAATATGTCTTTAAAGCGTTGCACAATATTTAGTTTAAAAAAATGACCGAATGTTCTAAAATCTACTAAAAATTTGTTAATGTTATTGTACATTATTTGAAAGATTTTAAAATGCACAAACTTACATAAAAAAATATATCTAGATTTTCACATTTTTTTCTGCTTCATAATAAATAATAATAGTATATTAAAGTATAGGTTCATATTATTTTTTTTAAAGCCTTTAAAACATATATATATATATATATATATATATATATATATATATATATATATATATATATATATATATATATATATATATATATATATATATATATATATCATATATATATATATATATATATATATATATATATATATATATATATATTTATATATATATATATATATATATATATATATATATATATATATATATATATATATATATATATATATATATATTTAAGATTCTAGTTTTCTTTACCTTTTTTTATAATAATAAGTATATATATTTTTTCGTTTTGATTTCTTGGTTTTAGGTCTGTCAGAATGTAAACATTATGTTTTTAGTACTTTATATTGATGACGTTTCGATCATGTTCGATCTTTTTCAAATCTAAAAGTTAGGTTTCAGAAACAAAGTCAGTATAACTAGTGTCATCCAAATAAAAAAGTTTTTTTGAGAGCCGTATTAGTTTTGATTGTTTTGCTTTGTGTGATTATATTTTGTGGTTGCAGAAGTTTTTTGGATTGATAAAAACCTTCTTATTTTAGTGATTAGTGTTTATTAAATTGTGACTATAATTTTGTGTTTATTGTTTGTTACTTATAATATCGTAACAAAATGATTAGAGGTTGTATGGTTTTGTCTTACAAATCCAAGGGTAACATACCCGGCATTTTTTACTTTAGGTAAGTATTTCTTATATATATATATATATATATAATATATATATATATATATATATATATATATATATATATATATATATATATATATATATATTTATATATATATATATATATATATATATATATATATATATATATATGAACATAGAAAATCCCATGTAAATTTTAAGGGGGTCAATTATTGTACAGAAAACACAATATACCATTTTTTAAATAAAAACTTAAAATTATTCTTAGCTCCCAAACTAAACATTTCAACAACTAGTATAATCGCGTCATCATAGAAACTCTCAAATATTTGAAGTATAACCCAACAATTTTATATTAAAAAAAGTATGTATTACAAAAAATTATCACCTTAAAATGATTCTTTTTGACAGAACTAAGAAAATTTAAAAAAAGAGGTCTTTTACGACTAATGTTGTTTTTATTTATTTCAAATCTACTTTTTCAAATAAAACTTTTTTGAAGCTGATAACATGTTTTTAAAAACATAATAACATAGAAAACCATAATCTGTAAAAATTTAGTATTTTTAGGTTTTCTGTATGAGAAAAACTTATTAAAGATGGTTATTTTTTGTTTTTAAAGTAAAAAAAATATATTTAATTTTACTGGGATACTGTGAATACGAATTCTATAAAGACACTAAAAAGACACCAAATGGCTTTTTATAATACCTTATTTTTGCATTTTTCTTATATTTAAATACTAGCGAAAAAAACAACAAATCAATTTCCCGAATCTTCTTATACTTATGTCCATACAAAATAAAGTAGGTAAATTTTGTGGAAAAATACGTAATTTAGTTTTTGTAACCCCTGAAAATCCGCTAAATTGCTTATGATTTGTATCTCATATTTTATATTCTTCTTCCTTTTTTTAAAGAACAATGGGTAAATGGAATATTCAAGCTTACATTTAAATTAGGCACATTACAGTAGATTAAAAAACCCCAAACAAATTAGGAAGCAACAAAAAATTATAAACGCGAAACAGTGTAATTTATTATTTATGTGCCTTTAAAGAGTTTTGAAACCCTTTTGATGTTATATATATATATATATATATATATATATATATATATATATATATATATATATATATATATATATATATATATATATATATATATATATAATATATATTATTATATATATATATATATACACTCATCAAATTGTCTAGGGAACAAGAATCAAATTTTCTTATAACTTTTTTGTGTAGATTATATACTTTGAATATTTCTCTGACTTGTCTGAAGCCTTTCTTGTTGAAGACTACCAACAAAATAGAATTTATAAGAAAATTCAGCAAAAAAACGAGAAATGAAAATAAATCACTTTTAAAGTATCACAAATTCCATTCTTGTTCCCTAGATAATTTTGATGTTATATATATATATATATATATATATATATATATATATATATATATATATATATATATATATCAAAAGTTAAACATTTATTAAACCTATTCATGGGAAAGTATACACAAGAAAGAAAGATATTCTAGGTCCTAGGTAGTAGGTAAAGTAGTAAAAAAAGTGGTCTGAGAGTAGCGTTGTTAACACTTACTAGGGGAGGAATTATAATAGATAATTCTTCAGGGCATAAGCCGAAAAGATACCTCTAGTAGGGAGATGAGAGAAGGAAGCTTTATTACAAAGCTATATGCAATTATTATCACTGCCCTTAGTGTCCGTGCCAAAAACAAAAACAAAACATCTATATTATGTATTTTACCCATGTAACCTCGTAACATTGAATTATATTGACCCCCAATCATAACAAATGTAATCTAAGCAATTCCTGTTTTTATAAACAATTAATTTTACACATGACGATCGAACTCTTTATTTACAACAATTAATCGAGTTATTGGCCTCCCTCCCGTCTAATTCCTACCTCTAAATATACGCCTCTGGTTTTCGTTGTGCGGCATTCATTCAGTGGCTTTCAGCGACGGCACTGCGCAATTTCAGAACCCTTGAATATATTTCAGTGCATTTTTTCAGGCTGTCCGTGTTGAAGTTTCGAAAAGATTTGCGTAAAAATTATTATTTATCTGTAATTTTAAGTGAATTGTTCATTTTTTGATTAATAATTTTACAACAATATGGCAGCTTCGCAAGTGAGACAGAATTTTCCTAAGGACTGTGAAGATGCGATTAATAAGCAGATCAATATGGAGTTGTTCGCAAGTTATACGTATTTGTCCATGGTAAGTGATGTTTTGTTTGTTTTTGTTATTTTTTTATCGATCAGATATTTGATGTTAGTGACACAGTAGATAATTTTTGGGGAGTAAACGCTTCTCTCATGGCGTTTTATGCTTTTTGCGATATTTGCCGTAATTTTTTTAAAATTTTGATACTAAGATGTTGCAAAAGTTGCTCAAAAATACAAGGTTTTTTGCTCATATATTTTTATTTGCATTTTTGCAAGAAAAGAAATTATCCTAAAATATCTTTAAAAAATGAGGTACTAATAATGAGGTGGTGTTCATCCTTTTTTGTCTATAGAAATTAAAAAATGATCCATTTTTAAGTTTAAAAAAATAATTTTTTGCTTCTTAAGGATATATATATATATATATATATATATATATATATATATATATATATATATATATATATATATATATATATATATATATATATATATATATATATATATATATATATATATATATATATATATATATATATACAGTGTTTGATTAAGGCTGGCTACCGGGCTTATATGAAACTGTTGACCCCAGGGGTTCAGGAAAAAAAATCCTTATACCAAAAGTGAGCATGAAAACTCCATTAAAAATATTTTTACCTTTCGTAAACCTCCGCAAGGGAGCGTTCTTAGTAGTCTTATTTTTAAAATTGACTTAAAATGCATCATTAAGCGAAACATTTCTTTATTCAGTTTTAGTCGATGATTCATTGGTTACAACTTTTTCTAATACCTTTTTTTATTTCCTCTGTAAATAAAGGAGTGGGGGAAGCTTTTGTTACTAATTTGAAAAAATGCTGTATCTTTAGAATGCCTTAACGGAACTCGTTTAAAAGAGAATACCCTACAGATTCAGCAAGTGTTTTGGTGATTACAAAAAGTTGACTAATAAACTTTTAAAATGGCGATATGTTGCAACTTAACTTATATTTTAATTTTTTTAGGTTATTTTAAATGGAAAGATATACTCTTTTCTCGTTCATTATAACTATAGTTTAGTTAGAAAAACACTAGTCAAAACCGCATTTTAATATCTCAAACCGTTAAACAAATATTTAGAATTGTTGTAAAAAAAGCATTAAATTTTTGATTTACCCTTGTATTTTTTATTTAAAAAGTGCATAAAATGTTGTTCAGGTGAAAAATATGTTATTTTTTTCGATTTAATTAATAAAAGTTATCCCAAATATGCATTTTAAATATAATTTCTGATAAACATTATAATCCTTAAGATTCTCATTTAAAATGATTGAAGTTAGCCATGAATTTCAATATAACAAACAAATGCCCAAATTAATAACAGGTAATATCACAGTGTAATTTTCTCTTTCATCAAATTTTGGCGACATACCGCGTTGAACATTGTTAGGACAGTTAACATACCGGTTTATTTTCGCGAGAAGCGGTAACGTAGGGGAAGGTGTTCTGTCGTCAGTATCTACGTCATTACTTTGTACCCAGTATCTACCGCTATCGCCACTGGTCAGGAGGAGCGTTAATAATGGTTATGTCAAATTTAAATTTAAAATAATGGAGGATTCGCGGCTTTTCTATTGTTTTGGTTCTGTGATATTTTTTTTGCTATGGTTTAACAACTATTTGGATTGCAGATTTTTTGGTTTATTAGTTAATTCCCAAATGGATGAATTAATACAGTTATATTACAAACATAAAGGAAAAAATTACTTATTATAGTTGACTTGGAAACAGCTAATATCTTATTAAATGAAAAATTTGGTTTATATATTATCTTTTCGACTTATTTCTTACTCTCCAAAGACCTTACATTTAAATTTAAACTAAAAGTGTATTAAACCATTAGTAGTAAGTTGACATACGTAAACCGTTTCGTTTTTGCGAGGATAGGCTGGTTAAACACGGTTAGAATGGTGGGGGAAAGAACTGCTATCAACCAGTAGTTAAAAACGGTAAGTCGCGAAAATATCCATTTTGTTTACGTTTTAATAACAGCGTTCTCGTAACTTTCGAAATAAACTTTAAGCATATCATACGCTTCTGCATTAGAATAAGACTTGATTCAATAATTTAGGCCAATTTTATGAGTACTATTAAAACGTAAACAAAGAGAAAATTACACTGTGATATTACCTGTTATTAATTTAGGCATTTGTTTGTTATATTGAAATTCATGGCTAACTTCAATCATTTTAAATGAGAATCTTAAGGATTATAATGTTTATCAGAAATTATATTTAAAATGTATATTTGGGATAACTTTTATTAATTAAATCGAAAAAAATAACATATTTTTCACCTGAACAACATTTTATGCACTTTTTAAATAAAAAAATACGAGGGTAAATCAAAAATTTAATGCTTTTTTTACAACAATTCTAAATATTTGTTTAACGGTTTGAGATAATGAAATGCGGTTTTGACTAGTGTTTTTCTAACTAAATTGTAGTTATAATGAACTAGAAAAGAGTATATCTTTCCATTTAAAATAACCTAGAAAAATTAAAATATAAGTTAGGTTGCAACATATTGCCATTTTAAAAGTTTATTAGTCAACTTTTTGTAATCACCAAAACACTTGCTGAATCTGTAGGGTATTCTCTTTTAAACGAGCTCAAGTTGAGGTCAATCCGTTAAGGCATTCTAAAGATACAGCATTTTTTGAAATTAGTAACAAAAGCTTCCCCCACTCCTTTATTTACAGAGGAAATAAAAAAAGGTATTAGAAAAAGTTGTAACCAATGAATCATCGACTAAAAAGTCAATTTTAAAAATTAGACTAATAGGTACGCCCCCTTGCGGAGGTTTACGAAAGGTAAAAATATTTTTAATGGAGTTTATGCTCACTTTTGTACAAGGATTTTCCTGAATCCCTGGGGTCAACAGTTTCCCATATAAGCCCATAAGCCTTAATCAAACACCCTGTATATATATATATATATATATATATATATATATATATATATATATATATAATAATATATATATATATATATATATATATATATATATATATATATATATATATATATATATATATATATATATATATATATATATATATATATATATATATATATATATATATATATATATATATATATATATATATATATATATATATATATATATAAAAGTGGAAGGGTAGTCTTGACCGACTAGTTGAATACAAAGATTCTAAATTCTTGGGGATTGGTCTAGGGCTGAAGTAAAACTCTTTTTTTCTAAACAGAGCTTTCGGAAATTTATTTTTCCTTTTTCAAGGGTGCAAAGTGAGTTTTCTTAAGGCTAGAGTCTTTATAAAAACTAATCAATTTATTGTTTTTACATCTTAGTGCTCATAATTTTTTGAATTTAAATTTTTTAACATTTATACATCCTGGTGTTTTCTAGAACATCTTGAAACATGATGAACACTTGATGTTTCAAGATGTTCTAGAAAAACCAAATTGTATAAATGTTAAAAAATTTAAATTAAAAAATATGGCACCTTGTAAAACAAAAATTGATTATTTCAAAGACTCGCCTTAAAAAAGACTTTCACCCTTAGTAACCGAAATCCCAATTTAGTAAAAATTTTATTATAATAATAATATTATATATATATATATATATATATATATATATATTTAAATATATATTTTATATATATATATATATATATATATATATATATATATATATATATATATATATATATACAGGGTGATTCGTAAGTAGAGGTGAATAATGAAGAACCGAATTAATTTTTAATTCCTAATCGAAAACCAGTACTTTTTTTGCAAATTTTTCTTCGTTTCCAAGATATTTCACTATAAAGTTTTGGTAAAGAAAAAAATTTAAATCACATTGTGGGTGTCCCTAATCCTAGTTGGCGCTTTCAAACTATTACATCATATGAAGTTAGGTTCAAAAGTTAAACACTTGTCAATCGGTTATAGGAAAAATCGCGACAAGCAGCTAGAGCATTTCTATCGCAAAACCCATACATAAAGAATATCACCATCCATATTCTTCGTTAGTGAACTCCATTTTCTTGTGATTTTTCCTATTACAGATTAACAAGTGTCCAACTTTTGATAAAGGTCAAACTTTATTTCATATAGTTTGAAAACGCCAACTAAGATTAGCGACACTTACGGTGTCATTTAAATGTTTTTCTTTGGCAAAACTTTATGGTAAAATATAAGTTTAAGCTATTAATGATTTCATCTTAATGTAAGGCATTTTATTATTACTTTTTAATGATTTAAAAAAAAACGATAGTAAACAATATAATATTGTTTTTAAGAAAAAGCCGAAGGTAATTGTCTCGAAAGTTGCCTCCTCTCCGATTTTGACCAAATTTGGTATACGGGGGTTTTTTGGGGCGCTGATTACGAATCTGCAAAAAAATTTTTTCGGCAACGTTTCGTTTACGAGATATTCATGATCAAAGTTAAAAATCAAACTAACCTAATTTTCACTATATTCCCCCTTCTTTTTGTACAGAATTCTTGATTATTACACTACGCTGATTACAAATCTGAAAAAATATCTTTTCGGCAACGTTTCGTTTACGAGATATTCATCATCAAAGTTAAAAATCAAACTAACCTAATTTTCACTATATTCCCCCTTCTTTTTGTACAGAATTCTTGATTATTACACTACGCTGATTACAAATCTGAAAAAATATCTTTTCGGCAACGTTTCGTTTACGAGATATTCATCATCAAAGTTAAAAATCAAACTAACCTAATTTTCACTATATTCCCCCTTCTTTTTGTACAGAATTCTTGATTATTACACTAAAGTGGCAAACAATATTTAATAAACACCTTTTGAAACCTTGTATTTTTATTTATTTTACACTTTTTTTTTTCCATTAAATTGCGAACTTTCAAGTTCAAAGGCAGACTACATTTGTTTACAAAAAGGCTAGTATATACATGGTTGCCTACACGTTGCGGCGTGTGAAAGTGGAGGTTTGCAATTAAATGGGAAAAAAATGTAAAATTAATATAAAAACAAGTTTTTAAAAGGTGTTTGTGAAATATTGTGTACCAATTTGGTGTAAAAATCAAGAATTCTCTGCAAAAAGGAGGAATAGTGTAAATAAGGTTAGTTTGATTTTCAACTTTGATGATGTATATCTCGAAAACGAAACGTTGCCGAAAAGAAATTTTTGCAGATTCGTAATCAGCGCCCCAAAAAACCCCCGTATACCAAATTTGGTCAAAATCGGAGAGGAGGCAACTTTCGAGACAATTACCAAGCCAAATTGTCTAATAAAAAATCATAAATAAAAATTAAACGTATTTAAAATGTATTTGCCACTAAATGTAGACTTTACTCAGGGCACTGTGAACTTGTTTGTCTTAATTATATTGTTATACTCTCGGACACAAACTACCTTTTAAAAAATAATTATTTTATCCAATTACCTTAAACATGGTCAAAACTAAATACATTTTGCATCACATGTGACCAAATTTTAATAGCCCAATATAGATTTTGTGGAAAAACACAAATTACAAAACAATTATCTTATGCACCTGAAATTGTGTATATGGGCAAAATATTGCATTTAGAAAAACTTTTTCTAACAAGTTTTTTATAGAATTTTTGTTGTGATACATGGACTGCACTAAATTTACGTGACCACTCACACAACAAACATGTGAAGCCCAACTTTTATCTTGATCCCCAATTTGGCAATTAAAATATAAGGCTTTTTTGACTTCCTTATTAGATATAGATCTAGCTTGGGACTTTATAATAAATCATCCACATATATAACAAATCTTATTGGCTGGATTTTTGCAACATCGACGACTCGAACTTGCCATTTTATATCAAAATCGACTGAAACACTTGACTGCACTGTAAAGGTTAAAGGTTCGTACAATACTGTAAAAATAACCCCTCGGCGGTCTCGTTGTACTTTTCGGTCCTAAGGCAGGTAAAAATGATTTCAAAGATCACATTATACAGGGTGATTCATGAGGAAATGTCAATACTTCAGGCACGTAGTCAGGGTCCAAAAATAAACATAGAAGCCTATACAAATATGGGTCCGCAAGGCCTTCGTTTTCGAAATACAGGGTGTTAAAATGTTTATTTAATTTTTCTATTTTTTAAATAAAATCTATGATAATGTATCCGGGGTTTTTTTGGTATGACGGATTCGAATCTAATCTTATTACGGCTCTTACTTGTAGGGGGCGCCACCTACACGTCTTTTTACTATTTTGAATAATCACAACTTTTTGGTACGGCCCTGTATTACATTTTTGTGTAAATTAAATAATTGATTTGTCATTTTTACGTCAAAAAGTTATACTTGATAGAAGTTGATATGAGCAGCTGTTTTAGAGATATTCGGATTTAAAAAAATTACGACGCACCTGATTTTACTATAGCAAAATTAAAAAAAAAACAAAATGTATAATTAAACAAATTTATTTATTTATTTACTTATTAAATTCCCAACTAACTATACAGTTTATTACAGGGAATATAACATTAAAAAATATAACAATATATAACTTTAACAAGAACTCATTAATAAAACAGTCAAATTAATTTTAAATTTTTTTTTATATGTATTTTAAACAGTGATAATTTTTTAATTTTTTTAATTCTTATTGGTAGATTATTGTACATTTTTATTCCGTTATGGAATATTGATCTCATTTCAAAATTACTTTTAATTTGAATCGTTTCTAATAAATCTGTTGGTCTAGTATTATGCCCATGCAAGTTACTAATATTTTTAAGTATGATATTTGAATTTTTTTCTATTAATTTCAGGGAATGAATGAATATACATGTTTTTAATTTATATATATGATTTATATCAAAATATTTATTTGGTTTGTACAAATTAATTGTTGGTTCAAGATATGGTAATTTATGAATACATTTAATAATTTTATTTTGAAGTCTTTTTAAAGGTGCTAATATTTTTGAGTTTGCTGAACCCCATACTGAAATTAAATATTGTAATTTTGAGTGTACCAAACTATAATAAATATTTTTAAGCAATTTTAAGGGTATATAATTCCGAATCTTAAACAACATTCCTATTAAGGGTGATAGATAATTTCGAAGATAGTCTATATGTTTTCTGTAACTTAAATTTTCATCAATATATAATCCCAAAAATTGTATAGAAGTAAAATAATTTATTTTTTTTATTTTTAAATGATATATAAGGAATTTTATCTTTCCTTTGTTGTTTGCTGATAATTATATAGGAGGATTTATTTAAATTTAAAGTAAGTTTATTAAAGACAATGTTTAAATCATATTTAATATTGTCTTGAATTTCACTGTTACTGTTAGCAAAATATAGGATGGTTGTATTATCGGCAAACAATTTTATAGTACCCTTTAATTTTAATAGAGGCATATAATTTATATAAATTAAAAATAGTATTGGGCCCAAAATAGATCCTTGTGTTATTCCACAAGAAATTATTTTTGAGGAACTAATGTTTTTTTCAGTTTTAACATATTGCTTTCTGTGTTTCAAATAACTTGCAAACCAACAATGAATTTTTCCTCGTATTCCCATATTAAATAATTTTTGAAGTAATAAATCATGGTTTACAGTATCAAAAGCTTTGCATAAATCTATGGATAACAGAGCACATTTCTTATTCTGATCTAAATTTAATTGAATATCTGTTGTAAGATCTATTGCTGCTGCTTCTGTATCACTAAATTTACGAAAAGCGTATTAATTTTCCGAAAGTAGTTTTTGAGTTTCTAAAAAGTTTACTAATTTTGTATTCATGATTTTTTCTAAAATTTCTGAAAATACTGATAAAACGGAAATGGGTCTATAATTATTTGGATTACTAGATTCACCACTTTTAAATATAGGTGATACTTTTGCTAATTTCATTTGTTCTGGAAAAACAGATGTTTTAAAAGATAATTCTACCAAATGTGTTAGAATTGGCAATAATTCATTTTTGACTGTTTTAATAACTTTTACAGTATATCATCAAATTCGCATGCTTTTCTAGGATCTAAATTATCAATAATTTCTTTAATTTCCTCTTTACTAGTAATTTCATTTTCTTTTAAAAACATAGACTTTAAATTTGGTTTTTCTTCTGGTATCGTCACTAATGGAATTTGGTTTGATAACTTGTATTTTAATTTCCAATAAAATTATTGTTCTTAAATTATGTTTGGAAAACATAAGCTAGGTTTTATAACTTTAAAAAATTCCACCATTTACTTTTAAGCACATGTCAGCTCTGTGGTGAACACCTTGTATCTCGGAAAGCAAGGCCTTGCGGACCCATATATGTATAGACTTTTATGTTTTTGAAGCCTGAGTACGTACCTGAAGTATTGACATTTCCTCATGAATCACCCTGTATAAAAGAGAGCCAGGTACTTGAAAATGGGACGTGCTAAGCCATTTTTGGGAAAAAGTGTTTTAGAAACTTCCTAAATGAAGCGCAAAATAAACATTCTCATCGATATTACAAAAATTATGTCTTCTTGTGTTATTATAAAAAATCCCATATAATGCGGACTTGTGTCACTGTATAATACAGAAAAATAATAATTAAGCATAATAAAATTGTGCATGGCTATTATTAAAACGCATGTTGCATACATATCTCTTATTAAATTTATTTGTATGTCATGATATGACTATCACAATGGAATTTCATTCCCAAGTTGTCCAGCTCAATATTTATTAAATCGTGTGCAAAATATTATCGTTCACTTAGACATAATAAATAATTTGTCAACAAAATCGTTTATTTTTTTAGTTAATCAATAATTGTTTATAATTTTTTATTTAGATTGGCTAAATGTTTTTTTGATGACAGTTTATTGTTTTTAAATGAGCTTTATCTTTTTTGGCGAAGTTACGCATTGACATTTTTTGCTTCTTTTGCTTTTATCCATTATATGTCAGTTATTAGCAGATTATCTGCTGCGAGGCCACGTGACATAAAAATGTGCTCTTTCCGCTCTTATCCGAGATTTCAATGCCGAACTTGACCTTTAAAGAGGTAAAGAAATAGTGTTGGTCGACTGCTGGATGAAGTAATTTATCGGAACTTACCTATTATACTCTGTATGTACCCGTCAGTTGTAGGGAAAGAACCCCGCACAAAACAGATGGAAATTAAAAAGCGGTCAATTTTCAAGAAACGTCGTATTTTGATACCTCTTGTTATGATGGTTAAAGGTCTTTAGTGGCACGAAGGCCGAAAACCCCGTCAGGCCCTCCAAAACTGCCCCTAAATGTCGGGGGGCTACATTGGACAGATTTTTGGTGGATTACCTGACGAAAATATTTTACAACTGTTCTTAAACTTACAGCCCCGAAACTAGGCTTAGTTTTGCCATTTCCAAAGGAGCAGAACCCACCCCCACCCCACCCCTCATAGCTCGTCATGTGACATTTTCCCGTTCACCGTTTCTGAAAGCATTTGATCGTGAATTCCATATCAGAATCAACTAAATGATCACACTTATTACCGCTCGACCATGACGAATGAACCTTCCACCCGTAACACCAACCCTGGGGGGGGGGGGAGGACAAGCTCAGTCCATACCATAGATAACCTAACTTTAGATATATAATGACTTATCGCATTTATGGCAAGTTTACGACCTCGCGCACTAAACAAACGATAGTGTCATTAAGCATGCGTATTTAAAAAGCAGGACCAGTTCCGGACTTAGAAATTTGTATGTCATTAATTAATTTATATTTATATAATATATTTTTTATATATTTAGATACTAAATTCTTTTATTTTGCGTTTCTATACATATATAAATTATGTTAGGTAGTAATATAAACCATGAGTTAACAAAATTAATATTGCAAAATATAAATAGAAAAAATAGGGGCTAATAAAAGATAGGGTTAATTTCAAGACCCAGTTTTTGTACCGCCTTAAAATGGTTTGGAAATTGTTAGAATTTATTAAGTTTTATGTCAGTTCAAAAACGACGGAGTTTGAACGCTTTCTATATATTTAAAGGGTTTTGCTTTGCTTGGGGATCAGTAAAGGGATGCAATAAACGTTTTTTGCGAGATTGAAACAGACTTACAAACAAAAGGGTAAAAAATGTTTATACAAATAACGTTAACTCTTTTCCTGCTTACACTTATGTTTTCGATAGCGATAAAAGGATACAAAACGAGCATTTATTTACTAGAGGCAGCCTTTTACCCTTCAGGCACCACGGTAGTTAGTATTAGGCCTCACATTCGTGGACTGTCTTAAATATATATATATATATATATATATATATATATATATATATATATATATATATATATATATATATATATATATATATATATATATATGCGTCAGTCAAACATCTGTATTCCATGGGTGCGAAACCTGCCCCTGCCCAATACATTGCCCAAACAAATTAAACGGACATAAATAAAACGAAAAATGCACAAACAGCACTAAATAAACGTACAACAGAACAAAAGCACGAATTTAAATACAACGAAACGAAAATAATTTATAAAGCCAGAACTATTGCAAATTACAAATCAAAGAGATGATCGAAATAAAAAAAAGTAACAACGCAATAAACAACAGGACTAACATTGCAGGGCTCAGCCCTATTTAAAACCCAAACTTAATAAAATAATTTATAGTCCCTTATAGTATATCTTTAAAAAAAAAAGGTAGGTTAGTTACAACAACCCAACCCTGTGTTCACACATCGTCGTCGTGGTTGAGCCCAGTAGGATCTTGAATGAACAGAATGACATCCTGTGCCTTAAACAGGTGTCTCCAACGGTGCCTCTGAGATACAGGGCGACCTCTCAGAGTATCTAGCCTTACTGCGGTAATGACTATTACTTCCCTAGCTCCAAACAAAAACGGACAGACCGCTTTCATAGGAAAAAAAATGACAAAGGTTCACTGAGAACGGAAAATCCCGTTTCGAGCGGTGCCATTTAAGGGCACAAGCAGACAAGGTGCGCCGACCGAAACCCGGGGGAATCCGTTTCGAAAAGGGGCCCCCCGAATCACCGGCGCCTGTTTTACGGGGAAGGGGTAATCCCGAACAAACAGGGGGGCTTAGAGTCCCTGAATCCAAACAGAAACAGCCTTTATAGGAAAAAGGGTTCCCTGGCTTTAAACAGAAAGTAGGACCGTTTTCATAGGGAAAAACCCAGAGATGCGGCCTCAGAAAGAACATCTGGTTCCTGTAACAAGGACCTGGTAGCTACCCACGTCACTAGACCGGGAGAGGAGGGCATGACGGTTCTAATCTCTGCTCGTCATACCCCCAGGAGACAGGAACACCAGAAAAAAAAATCAAAAACCCATTGTGCCCGTGTCCGGTAGCGCCGAGAAAAGGAGATTAAGAACTCTCTCTCAATCGGGGTATCGGATTCATTAGAAGCCCGATCCTATTGGGAAAATATAAAAAGGTGTGAGCCACAATAGACCAAGCGGTCGCAGGGGAAAGGCGAAAAAAAACCCCTTTTCACTTTAAACCTACCTACTACCTATTTACAACCATACGAACAAAATAAAATTTTCCCCAAGGGGTTTCTACCCACTCGCAAAAATGTCGAATAGAAAATGCTGAAAATTACATTCGATAATCCAAATTTTCTATACGCATGATTTTTAAGCGATACATACTGATGTAGGCAACACTGTGTATTTAAGAAGGCAAAATAGACAGCTAGGATTTGAAAAAAAAAAAAACTGGTCTTTCCGACAACATATATGCAGCTTATCTTAGTTTAACGTCAAAAAATAATTTCCAAAAAACTTATTACTACTCTCTCGTAACACTTATAATTTTAAACAATAACGACACAACGCAACAATAAACGCCCTTTTTATGTTTTCATCTACATTCGAAAACAATACCCACCTTAACGAACTCGTCGAACAAAAATAATGCAGTTTCACTGCATATCTCATTTTTCATTCCTGATAAGTAATGGAGGTTGGCTTAAATGAGCAAAACGCTCGCAAGTGCTCCAGATAGGTTTAAGTACTTCCGCGAATGATGTTTTATTTTGACTTTGTGATTTATGAATGACTTGTGCTTGTGATAATAAGACTTATGGTAATTAATGGGCAGAGTTATTTTTTCAATGCGTTTCTGAATAATTCATACATACAATTATGTTGTTGACTTTCTTTTTTATGTTATCGTACTTTGAGTAGCATTCCAAGTACCTCCTTAGTTTTCAGAAAAAAGAAAGTTTAGAGCATCTTTTAAAAATACAATTTGTATAGCAGATCCTTTTAAGTTTTAAGTGTAACTTTAAAATTTAGAAATAAACCAAGCAAAGAGTTCGGTTAGATGTACGAGATGGAAAGTATTTTTATCTGCTGGAAACCTTTAGAGAAATGTATATAACAAGAATCGAAATGCTTCCTCTTAGAAAGGTTTGAAACATGTGGTAAATAAACAAAATACAAAACAAAAATCAAGAAACACGCATTTTTTCAAAAAGTTGATATTGTTTTTTAGAAACCATAAAACACCTGTCAACGAAAAACCTTTATCTTGGCAACCAATCGACCGATTTACAATTTCGGCATATCGAAAAAAGCGTCTTACCGATTACTTTAAACCGTATCTATGTTTGTAATAGGGGTAAATCTGTTAAAAAACACGTCAAATCTAGAAATTATATTGGAAGCTCATTAATCGAGATAAAACCTTTTACATTCTTTTAAGAAACAGATCAACTATAAAATTTCGGAAAAAAAATAGTGGATTCTGAAGGGCATAAAAATAATTTAAAAAAACCTTTTTTTTTCATATTTAATGGTTTATATAGGTTTTTTGGGCCACTAAATTCGAATATGATATTAGAAATTACATTTGAGAACTTAGAAGGACTGAGTTCACCCTTTTTTTACCCCCTACACCCCTAAAACATACATTTCGCTAAATAAAAGTTCTTTTAATTTTTAATGGTACATATAGATTTTTTGGGCCACTAAATTCAAATATGATATTGAAAATTTCATTTAAGGGCTTAGAAGAGCTGAATTCATCCTTTTTTACCACCTATACCCCTAACATTTCTGTAACAAAAGCTTTGTTCCTATGTTTATTGATACATATAGGTTTTTTGGGCCACTGAATTCGAATATGATATTATAAATTACATTTCAGGGCTTAGAAGAGGTGAATTCACCCTTTTTCACCCCCTATACCTCTAAAACATACATTTCGCTAAAAAAATCCCCATTTTTAAAAGTAATATAGCTTTTTTGGGCCACTGAATTTAAATATAATGTGAAAAATTATAATAGGAGGGGTTAACTACCCATATTTTCATCCCTTTTTCCCCCTACATTTATTGGATCGATAAATTTAAATCTTACCCCGTAGGCATAAAATTGTCTAAAAAACATGGTTTTATATTAATTAATTAATATATTTAAAAAATTTCCGTAAAATCTAAATCTGCCATTATTTTTTTAATATGCATTAATGCGGCTAAAAAAAAAAAAAAAAACGCATATACAAGAAAAAAATTAGAATGGAATTAAAGTTCCTGCAAAAAAGAAAAAGACTTGTAAGACAAAAAAAGATACCGCTTTTAAAAAATTTGTATTAGGGTGAATTCAGCCCTTAAATGTAATTTCTAATATCATATTCGAATTGAGTGGCCCAAAAAACCTACTTATCTGAACCATTAAAAATTAAAAAAAGTTAAAAAAAAAAAAAATTATGCTTGGGGGCTAAAAAGGGTAAAAAAATGGGGTAAAAAACACCCCATTTCCGCTATTTCTTTCCGACACTTTGTAGTTGATCTGCTTTTAAAGAAAATGCAAAATTATTTAACGGTGAATAAAGATTTACCCGGACTATTGTTATCAAGTACGGGGTTTGGCAAAGGGGAGGAAACTTTAAAAAATGGAACTAAGTGTTAATAAGTTCCCTATTTGATTTTTATACCAAACACGTTTTTGACTATTTTAGAAATTAAAAATTATGGTTATGTTTTAAACAAACAAAAATTTAAGTTTGAAAAAAGCATCTAACTTTCACTTTTCAGGGCCAGTAAGTTAATGTTGTGTAGTTACTGGCCCTGAAGATGTCACAAACTAAGGCCGAAACGTTGGCGTTGTAACAGTTTTTTAATATAACTATCCCAAAAAAGCTGAGAACCTTACACTCTATTTTAATTTTATTAGGCATGTCATCACGAACAAAGAAAATTATCCAGTTAGCTGCTGATCAGACGGCTGCCGCGACGAAAGAATCCAACAAGGAAAATATGAATACAGTATCAATACATCATTATGACCTAGTTGAAAATGTTTTTATCGAAACCGTCGAAACGGCCCAAACAGCTGACCTTTCTTTGTCTCTGCTACAAAATTATGATTTTATGATCCCGATGACGAACAGTGCCTTGGAAGATATGATGGTCGAAGGAATGGTTGAAGACATGAGTGTAGATGAGGCCCAAAATATAACCAAAATACAGGAAAAAACAGTGGAAAATAAACGTGAAGATATTGTTGAGAAAGAAAGCGAAAAAATCACCGAAGACAAGATCCAGATTGCTACAAATACAAATTGTTTACAGGAAATAATAGAGCCGGAAAATAATAACTTAGATACCGTAAATAATAATCAAACTACGTCGTCCCTTGAAATATCAGCAACATCAAGTGATCGCGACTACACCGCCTTTAAACTAGTAGAATATTCAAGTACTGACAGCGATGAAATGCCTACAAAAAGCAATAAGCGAAAAAAAAGGTTTCAAGTTCAAAAAGCTGCATGGTATGGAGAAAAAAATAAAATTCGGCGTGAAAGGGGAAAAAGGTATTTTGGTCGAGCCAAAATTAATGGTAACTGGAATTACGATATTGAACGTCAACCAAAAGAGATAAAAGAGAGATGTGCATGCAAAAATAAAAAAAATGGTGTGCTAAAATGTGAATTAGTTTCGGATGAAAAACGGAAATATATGTTTGATTACTTTTGGACCTTAAACTGGGGCGAAAAAAAATTGTATGTGGACAACACCGTAAAATCTTGTCCTGTGGCCAGGCCAAGGGACAGAAAAGATGCACAGACGTCAAGAAGAAATCAAACATTTATTTACTATCTAAAAATAAAGGAAGAAGAAATCAGAGTTTGCAGAAAAATGTACCTGAATACTTTGGGTTTGGGGCGCATGAGTGTTCAAAAATGGAAGCAAAAACTTGTCAGTTTTGACAACTCTATTGAAGATTTCAATTCGGAAGGAGCCATCAGGCCTTCCGCCTATAGAAAACAACAAAATGAAAAAAAAAGCCGTTTATAAAGGAAAATGAAAACCTAATCGAGTTTCTGGATTCACTACCTACAATGGAGTCCCATTACTGTAGATTATCTTCCTCTAAAAACTACGTGCTACCAGAATGGAATTCAAAAGAGGAATTGTATAGATTTTATAAGACCGATGGCTGCCAAGCAAAAAATATAAAATCCTTATCATTTACAAGTTTTAACAAGGCATTCGAATCAAAGAATATGGCACTGTTCAGGCCTAAAAAGGATGAATGTGAAATCTGTGAAAAATTTAAAAATGGTTTCATAGGTGAGGAACAATATAATGCTCATATCTTAAGAAAAAATGAGGCCAGAGCAGAAAAACAAAAGGATGTAAAAAACGAGAAATATGTATTTACTGTTGATCTTCAAGCTGTTTTAATGTCTCCTAAATCTAATATTAGCAGCTTATATTACAAGACAAAGTTATGCGTTCACAACCTTTGCTTTTATAATCTGCTCAACAAAGACGGGTATTGTTTTTTATGGCACGAGGGCGAGGGCGGACTAAACGCAGAAGAATTCTCCTCATGTTTCTACTCGTTTTTGGAAACAAAAGTCATTCCAACAATGGACAAAGCTGAAAGAAAGATAATTATGTGGAGTGATGGTTGTACATACCAGAACAGAAATGTGACTTTGGCTAACGCAGCTTTAAATTTATGCAAAAAATATGATATTACTCTTGAGCATAAATATTTAGAGGTTGGGCATACCCAAATGCAAGTGGATTCCATGCATGCCACAATAGAACGTCGTGTAAAACCAGTCAGAATAAACGTCCCTGCAGATTATGCATATCACTGTAAAAAAGCCAGGAAAAATCCTAAACCCTATGATGTAATGTACTTGGATCATTCTTTCTTTCGATCATTCAAAAAGGTGGAAGCTGTTAGGAGTATTCGACCAGGGAAAAAACCAGGAGACCCAAAAGTATTTAAAAAATTTAACTGAAAAACGTCCCTTGTTATATTTAAATGTTTAATTTTTTTTTGTAGGTAACTGATTTTTGGGCCCCTTAAAAGGGCACACCTGAAGGGGACATCTATTATAAACTTCGGTTTTCTCATGAATGGGCACTTCTTCCGCAAAGAAAATCTCAAGTTGACATTATTGCCTGGACAGAGCTGGACCATCTGCATAAAGATAAAATTCCAATATCTACGCGAAAATATTCCGACCTTCAAGAAATTATGTGTACGATTCCGGCGGACTATCACCATTTTTATAATAATTTGCCACACGTGTAAATTTATAAATGTTTTAGTTAATTAGAGGATTTGATCAGTTTAAATAAAAAGTTGCTAACTCCCAAATTCGTTCTTTTTTATTCAAATGAAAAACTGCCAACTCCTTTTTTTGTCCATAAAATCTAATACACTTATTTTTTTCACATCACTATTTCTTCTTAAATAATTGAAAAATTAGCAAAAATATTCGTCTTTAATATCTGCTTGCTTCAATGCGCCTGTTGTTTAAAAACGTTTTTGTTCCTCCTGTAAACTTCACAAAATTGAGTTAGCAGTTTAACGTATTTAGCCGACGATATTTGACAACGTCAATGAGTTTTGAAATTGTCACTTTATGTCAAGAAAAAATTAAAAATAATCATATTATATTTAAAATAAGAAAAATTATTGTGTGAAACGCGTTAAGAAACACTATTTTTCATAACTTAAATTCAGAAATCATCTCGTTATCGAAAAATAGTGCTTTTCCCAACTATTCTAAAGGACTTTCCAATAAAAATGATATGATTATGTAATGATGTAGTAACCATGATAATAAAGTTATACCTGTCACTAGTTGTCATTTATGTTCAGTAACTCTAAAAAATTTTTTTGGGGTAAATAATTTTAAGAACGTCTGGTTATTGTCCAAAAAAATTTTCAAAAAGGGGGTTCTTTTTTGAACCTTTTGCGCACCCCGGGGAAATTTTGGGCTAAAAAACGCCCTTCTGTCTTCCCCTTCGTTATGTTGAAAATTTAAAAAAAATTTTTTCCTTCAGGGTGTAAAACCCCGAAAAGGGACGAAATGCCAGAACTGTTAAAAATGTTTCTGCTGTAAAATTAGTGTTGCAGAAAATCCCAAATTTTTTAAAATTTCCCCGTTTTCCGGTTGGGGGGTTTAAAAAAAAAACCCCAAATTTTTTGGCCCCAATTTAAGCCACTGGAACATGGGCGGCCCCCTAATTTGCTGTTTGGGGGTTTAGAAACGACTTGAACGGGGTCACAATTTTGCCGAAAAAAATTTCCTTTTTAGATGAATCCCCTTTTTGGTTTTAAAAAGATAGGGGAAAAAAGCAAAATTGCCCTTTCTGGGGGACAACAATCCACAAAAATTCAAGAACCCCCTAAATAAATGTATGGTGTGGTTTTTGGATTTGGGGGTATCGTTACCATTTTTTTTCCCAAAAAAAGGGTTTGGGGATTTCCCTTACAGGGAATGGTTTAAAGATATGACAGATGTTGACAAAATTTTTATGGCCAAATTTTGGGGTGCCGATTTAGGAAAATATGTGGTTTTTAGAAAGGGGGGGGCTAATGTCCACTGTCATGAAAATGTCCCCAAAAGCAAGAAAATTTTTGGGAAAGGAAAATTTTTTTGAAAACAATTTTTGCCTACCAAGCTGTGATTTTACCCCTTTTGATTATTTTTTGGGGGTTTTTTAAAATCGAAGGTTTATGCAAACAGGCCAAAAACCCCTTAAAGCCTTTTTTGAAATTAAACCCCTTTTGTGAATTACGCCCCATTTATTGCAAAAAATTTTAAAAAATTGGGTTTTCAAAAAAATCGTGTAAAACGGCCGGGGTGGACATTTAAACGACGTGCTTTTTAAAACATAAAAAGTTATCGATTGTTTAAAAAATAAAAAGTGTGGTTATATCTAAAAAAATTTTTATTTTTTTTAATTTTTAAAAAAAATTTTTATTAAAAAAAAATTTATAATTTGGGGTTTTCCAAATACGCTAATTTTAATAAAAAAAAAGCCCAATATCTTAAAACTGACCTGTTTTAGTTGTCTTACTATTATTCGAAGCGACAATAAATCTCTTTGTAATGTTATGATTAAATTTAAATAATTTTAAGGGGAGGAAAATGTCCAAACGCTCGCCTGGGAAGAATTAAGGGAAGTTTTTTCTCCAGAACTAGCGCATGTGGCTTACCTACCTTTTTTGAAACATGTAGGCGTAAACTCCTTGGATATATCCTTAAAAAATCACGATAAAATCAGAGAATTGTGTCAGGAATACGAGCAGGAGTTGAAATCACGCAATTTGGAGGGATTTTCGAAAATGAAATTGTCCGATTTTAATGGGGGTAGGAGTGTGCCGCCATCCAATAGTATAGGCAGTAATATTAACGTTATAGGTACGTATTTTTGAGTTAAATTTTTAAATAGCAAGTTAGGTGTAAGTTTCGGAATAATTGTGTAAATAACTAATAAATCAAATATAATATTGTGTTTACCCCCCGATATACTAAGGCACGAGTCGTTACTGCTTAAAATAAATAGGATTACAGCTAAGGGTTTGCAAAATAACCAAATATTCGATTGGGGCTTATTTTTTAATGAATTTTCAACTTAATTAATTGTATGGTTGCTTTTCTGTTTTAGGAAACAGAATAGATATTCAAGCAGAACCTTTGGATGCCCCCTCCACAATCGACCTACTAAGTTTAGTAAGTAACAGAATGGAAAATAACACAAGACATCTGAAAGGCAATTGGTTTAGTTACTGGGCTCACGAGATTGGGAGGCCGGAGAAGGATACAAGTTTTAATTTTAATCAGATTAAACTGCAAACTTTTGTAGGTTCGTATCGTTATAGTCTTTGCAACTATGTTTTTAGTTTAGAGGATTTATTTATTTATTTATTTAAGTTATTGGTGTCAGTAATAGATACAATACTTACATAAGTCAAAATATAAAATACAACATTTCTAATATTAGAACAGTATTGCTTAAAAACTAAATACAATTACATTTAAATTAAAAACAATATTTTTTTTTAAGAATATACACTAAAATATGGATCACGCTTTTACTATTTAATATTTTTTATTTCGTTTTATTTTTTAAGGTCATACCAGCAGCGTAAAGAGCCTATATATTCTAGACAACGAAAACAGTTTTATGTCGGGATCACGTGACAAAACTGTCAAATTATGGTCTCTAAGAAGTCAAGGTGACGGAACTTCGACGTCAAACTGTCAGTGGACTTACACTGCCCACAAAAAATCGATTTTGTCCTTGACGTTTGTTGAAAGTTTAAGATTAGTAAGTATTAAGTTCGATGAGAGGTTTTCTTTAAAATTTTCGGGTTGTATTGGACACGAACATCTTGGGCAATATAAAGGAAAAATAATTTTAAAATATTTAATAAAAAAAATAATTTAACTTATTTGGGTGACTGTAGCAACTGAGCCGCGATATGCCGTGAACTTAAAAACGAAAGGTTCAATGACCGCCGCGTCACATTGTCGATGGCATTTAGGCAGTGTATTTGCGTTATTTGTGCGTTATATCTTGTGTCGGAGTTAATTGTTATATTGATTATTTTTTTATTGTGTTTAAAGCTTTACATGTATGTATTTTATATTATTGGAATCGCAAAATATTCACATATGATCATCTATTAGGGCTACAATTTTATAGCTGTATGTATGTATGTTTGTACAGGGTGATCAGTTAAGGTAGCGAGCGGCCATATCTCATAAGATATTGGTCGTATAGATTTGAGAAAAAAAAATCATGATAAAAGTCGCCAAGAAAAATTGCTGGAAATTATTTTCGAGTTTGTCAAACGTCCGCTAGAGGTCGTAACAACCAACACCAAGTACAAAAATGGAATTTTTATAGAATTTTGTCTAATGAAAGTATATCGATTATATCATTTTCATATTTACCGACCATTTCCCTACATTTTTTGTCTAAAACGTTTTGTTCTATCTATCAAAATAAAGCGGTGGGGAAGTTCAATTAACAAACAAACCGGCATTTTAAACTAGTATATAAGCTTTTGCACTACAAAACACTTTTTTTTGAAGACTTTATCGCTAGATGGGTTAACTGAAATGGTAGCAAATTTTTGAGTTTTTTCAAAAAAAACAAATGTAATGGTATATTAATTTTTATATATTTTAAAAAGAATAGTTTTTATAATTTAATGAAAAGAATTTATTATCTACCTTTTTTGAACCGTTGTATTGACCAAAATAAATTTTATTAAAAAATGGCACGCCACTTTTTTATCAAAATAAAAAATCAGTTTTGTAATATCTTACTAGTTGCTAACAAAAAGAACCTCTTGATTTTTTCGTTAGACAAACGGTTTTGGATTGAAAAAATAAAATAGGTTTTTAAAATAATTTTGAACCTTTTATCATTGTAAACAGTAGTAAACCTATTTTATTTTTTCAATCAAAACCGTTTGTCTAACGAAAAAAGTCAAGAGGTTCTTTTGTTAGCAACTAATAAGATATTACAAAACTGATTTTTATTTTGATAAAAACAGTGGCGTGCCATTTTAATGTAATAAAATTATATTTTGGTCAATATCAACGGTTCAAAAAAAGGGATAATAAATTATTTTCATTAAATTTAGAGAAATTTATCTCTTTTAAAATATATAAAATTTATATACCATTAAATTGTTTTTTTTTTTAACTCAAAAATTTGCACCATTTCAGTAACCTCTAGCGGCGACAGCAAAATCAAAAATTCAAAACCAAATGGTTTTGTAGGCAAATTATGTCACATATGAGCCTAAGTTTGCTAAAATCTAAAGAAGGAGAAATCTGGTTTGTTAATTGAACTCCCACCGCTTTATTTGATAGATAAACAAAACGTTTTAGACAAAAGTAGGAAATGGTCAGTAAATATGAAAATGATATCATTGATATACTTTCATTAGACAAAATTCTATAAAAATCCAATTTTTCTACTTGGTTGGTTGTTACGCCCTATCGGACGTTTGACAAACTCGAAAATAATTTTCAGCAATTTCTCTTGGCGACTTTTATCATGATTTTTTTTCAAATCTATACAACCAATGTCTTATGAGATATGGCCGCTCGCTACCCTTAACTGATCACCCTGTATATACACGATTGGCAAGGCAAAAGCTTGCATGCCAATTTTAATGCAATAGAGTTGAATACATATGGTATGGCCCCAGATTTAAAAGAAAACCACAACAATGTCCCCTGTTTCACTTCCAGTACGACGACAGACTACGGCGATTCGTTAGCATATTGTTGGCTGAGGCATGCAAGTACAAGCATCCAGCTATTTTCTGCATCACTTTAAGTTTTAAAAACTGACTGACTTATTCTGAGTGGATATTCGGCTCGGATATTGCGAAGCTCAGCAGGGCAATGTCTTTGAGCATTTATTAAAATGAGAATGCTTTTAAGTTTATTTTTCAGAGTTATTTTTTATGATTAGGATAATTAATAATTTCATTAATTTTCAAGAATGATCATAATTTTATTTTTTTTAGAATGGCAGTTTTTATTTTATTTTTAGGCTTAAGTCTGATAAAAATTTAACAACCTTGTAATTACTGTGGTATTAAATACAACAGTGATTACCATGACTACATTAAAATAAAAATATCGTAAAAAATCTCCAAAAAATGCGATTGACTTTTTTAACGTCCGGGGTCCGGCTGATACTGCCGAGTGCCGATCGCCGTCCGCCGAATAGACCGAATGCCCTGCCCTTGTTGGGCTGATAGAAGGAGAATCGGCCACAGCACGTTTTCTGTATGTCTTTATTTCGCTCAGGCCTTTGCCTCTTAAATTAAAATCTCCTTTTATCGCACAGAAAATCTCTGCATGAAAGAAATTGGCTTGCCAACCGTGTGTGTATGTTTGTCAAGCATTTCGTCGAAACTAATTATCGGATTGTGACCATTTTTTTTCTTATATTTACTTCAACTTAGGAAACAGTAAAGATTTAATAAAATCGGTTCAGTAATTTTTATGATATGGACCAATACATGTAAGTGTAAATTATAACTCCGAAACCATTTCTAGTTAAGGAATTTTAAAAAAGCCTCCTAAAGGGAAGGAAATTTCCAAAAAAGTCCCGACTTCCGGAACTCTTATCTCTATTATTTATAATTTTAAGTTAACGAGGAAAATGTGCCTCCTTGGTTGCGTCTTCGGCGTCAAAATCGAGTACATCACAGTAAATATATTTTTTTAAGTATTAAATAATAATTGAAAATTTTGAAAAACTTATGGTGTATTCAGAACACTTCAAAGAATTTATTTCCGTTGAAAATTTAACTTAAAGTAAATTTTTCAACAAGTTACACAATTGTTAATTAACAAAATTGTTTCAAACTTTCGTTTTCATTGAACATTAAAAAAATGTTTAAATAATCGTCGTATAATTTTTCGCTTTGTGGAGCCCTTTTTATATACATGCTTAACAAGATAACGCCATAAAAGTTTTAAAAAATTAATCCTTTGTTTATAATAATTTTATAACTTTTTTTGATTTTTCATTTGGCATACCGTAATGTATGGCTAAAATCAAAAGTTATTTTTTTAACTTTTAATTTTTTTAAGGTTGCTTCTTGTGATAGCGTAGTCCACCTGTGGGATCCGTTTTTGGGTGCCGTGGTTGGTCAGTTAGAATCTCCTAGATATTCGCCTGTTAATGTAGTGAAAAGTATGCCGTCCCCTTCTAGCCTAATTTTTTCTGCCACAACCGAAGGAACTGTCAAGGTTATCGACGCTCGGTTAGCGAACTATGTATACGACTTAAAGGTAAAGTATATTCAATTGAAGTTAATAATATTATTACGAACTTCTAATTATGTGTTTAGTTTATAGAATTGTAAGAATTTTAAATTATTTAATTAGAGTTTTTAATTTAACGGAATAAATAACCTAAGTTTTTCCCTGTTCCCACAACTATTATAAATTAAAAAAAAAAATAAATAAATAAACCTGAAAAATACGATTAGTAATTAAAATTCACCGTGCGTAATTTTTTCTTTTAAATCTATTTAAGGTAGTTGTATCGCGATATTTAAAACTCTAAGCTCATATAGTTCAACCGTTTGAGCTCATTTTTTTAATGCTCGTCTTGAATTTGCCTATCGGTTTCTCTTTTTGGATTTTTAATTTGGGTTTTTATTTTCTGAAAATTTGTTCCCAAACCTTTTTATGGACCAAAAAACGAATAGGCCTTTTCATCACAATTTTTTTTTGAGTGCATGCATCAGTATCAGCCATTTTTTTCGTACTTTTTTTGTAAACGAGCATGTTAAAGGGCCTGTAAACACATAATTAAAATAAAAAAATACTAAAGAAAGTATAGTTATTGAAGAAAGAAATACGAAAATAAAGAAAAACTGCCTTAATTAGCAAATAGGTTTTTTTAATCGATTATTATAATGATATCAGTAGAAAAGGAACGAAGAAGCGGTGTTTGGAGTATGTACGAGGATACACGCTATAAATCATTTAAATACAATACAATTTAATCAATATAACAATTGTATATATGTGGTAGGCCTAATTTGAATAAAATTATAGATACTTTTGTATAGTAAAGAAGTAATGATGCCTAACCTCTCAATCAGCTCACTTCTTTTTCCTTTTTAAAGACGTCCATGACATTTAAGCTGCATTTTTAATTGCGTACAATTATGGGCTTCAACTGAATTATAAATCGTGAAGCACCATCAACGATTTTTCAGTAAATTATTTAATTGGGAGATAATACTGCATTCCCAGCCATTGTCAATCAAAACAGTACGAAACTTTTGAATTGCCGCTATTTCAACATGGCGACTGCGATTGCGCTTGTGACATGATGAAAAGGCCTATTTTCGGCGAAAAAATTATCAAGAAGCCCAAGACCAAAACTACCCCTAGGTATGGGTGGAACATGCAACGCAAAAAACAAAGTGCAGAGATACCATAGAAAAAGAGTATAGTAAGAGTAAGAACTCGATTCTCCATCCCTTCCGAAGGGTAGTTTTGGTCCTAGAGGGTGAATTGCAGTAGGGTAAAAAGTTTTCGACCACAAATTCGGGTTTAGCGTTGAAAGGTACATTGGAATACCATGGCTAATAATCTTGCATCCAGAAATCTGTCTTTCACCCCTTCTAGGGGTAGTTTTCGGCCTCTAGGGCCAATCCTAGACGTGTAGGGTCTTTTCTAAGCCGGATTTGGATTCAGCGTCGAAACATACCTGGGAATATCTGGTCCGACCCACGGATCTCGACCTTTTTTTGTGGGGCTGTGTATACTGATAAATACCCGTTATGTTGAAAATGGTTGTTTTTACAGAACAAGAGTTTTTGCACAAAAAGTATTCAGTGTCATTCAGGAATATAGATAAATTTTTTCAGGATTTTTGCATAAGTATGAAACATTTTTTATTCAGCCATTTTTCCAGAGGTCCGAAAATGTATCCAAAAATTCTGAAAAAGATTATCCGTATTCCTTGAATGATTCTGAACAATTTTTATTGAATCAAATTTTTCCTGCACTTTTTATGAGTCCATCCCACTGCGTCGTTACTTCTAAGCCCACAAATTTTTGCTCTGGCTGTACTATTTCTAGCCAATTCCTTACGACTAAATGCTCGTTTGTAAAATCTGGCAATTATGGTTTTCAAAAACAATCAGTAAATTCTGACGCATGCGCGCTGTATACTTTATTCGCGGGTTAAATACATGCGTTGTTGCCAGATTGTTTGTAGTGTATTTCTTCCACAAGTTTAATGAGAAGAATTTGTCATTATTTATTAATTAATATTTAAAAAACTGTAACGGACTAATTTTTAAAAACTTCTTAGTTGATGTTTAATATAAGTTTAGTTTTTCATAAACATCGTTAGAAAAGTGTAAGAGTTAAAATTATATATGTACGTAAAATTTCGTCATTCTGTATAGTACAATGTATAAGAGCCTCAAAAACGCTATATTTGCAATTAAATATCTTCGGAACTGTATTGTTTATAAATTTCATTTTACGCCAATCGATGCAGAATTGTTCAAATAATAATCGGTATATATTTCAAAAAAATCCTAAGAAAGTGCCTCTCGTGATACAACTACCTTAATATCGCATTTATAATATCAAAATCCAAATCATTATCTTTTAAATATCCGTTTATATATTTGGTTTTCTGTAGATAACTGTCAATCCTTCTGGCCTAATCCGTTGCCTTGCTGTTGGTCCCTCTGGGAATTGGGTAGCCGCAGGACAGTCATCCGGCTGTATTACTGTTTTAGATACTAGAACTGGTCTAGTTTTATCAAGTTGGAGAGCCCACGAAGGAGAGGTGCTTCAAGTAAGTATATTTATTTTGATTTGATATTATTGCTTGGGCTCGTGCGTTGAATGGCTTTAAGAGAAGTCTACCTTTCACACACATCAGTGATCTCTCAGTACCATCTCCGGTTATAGTTGTGATAATGCAGTAACTTATTGGCATATATTTATTTACTTTTCGTAAATAAATATATAAAAACCTAGTCAGCACTATTAATGACTGTTGGATAACATTATAAATGTCTGAATAACTTATGGTTAAATCTCCTGAGTAAAAATCGGCGGAATTTAAGGAATGTTTATGCAATTTTGAGGTTATGGTAGTGGGGTGTTATAACTCAAAAAGTAAGCGGGCTCCGAAAAAATCGGCAATTAGCCCGATATGTAAAAAATCACCCGACAAACTTACGAGTCTAGAGCTTTTCCAATATATAACTCTAATATATACTTTATTTACATGAAGGCTTTATAGCCATTTTCTATATTCACAATCACAGAAAAACACACAGACCCTATTCTGCAGACACTCTTAGATTACTTAGTCTATTAAAAGAAACCTTTTTTAACTCGCAAATTATTAAAAACTTCAGGAAAAAACAGGAACAAATGGTATACGGCAAGAAACGAGTAAGTTTTTCTTCTTGTTACGTCAAATTCGAAAGTTGTTCGGCTAAGCCCGAAACCCGAAAGTCGTTTGGCTAAGTAGGAAATTTGAATTCAACACCTTTTGTCTGCGTGCATTTATACATTTTTTTTAATTTCCAACTATACTTCAAGTCCAAAATTTCTGTCAATGACGCATCGCTCGCTTTTAGAGTGCCCCGGGTTGTGTGGGGTCAGGGGAATCAATTCCAGTGGCGTATGCATTTTGGAAAATAAATGATAAAATTTCGTCAAAACATGAAAATATTTTTTACAAGCAAAAGTTATTTTCTTACATTTTCATCAACCCTTTAAATTAGTAACAAGCCTATATTATTTTGGTATTATTCGGATTAATGAAAAATGTAATTTTTTTGCTTAATTTTGCACACCTCCTATTTTGAGGTCATAGAACACAAATTTAAGTTTTTTTGGCGATTTTTCAACGTTTTTCCAAAAAAAAAAAATACATTTTTACTTTAATTTTACCTTCTCTGATTTTATTTTGCTACATGAAAAAAATAATAAAATTTTAGTCTTAACATAAATTAAAAAAGATGTAAAAGCAGAACGATAGACAATCCAAGTTACACCGACTTGCCAATTCACCACCGATCTTGCAATCTCAATATTAAATAGGATATTCACACGCATTGCTTCATCAAAAAATATCCACTATATAAGAAACTCGAAAGCTCTGAGATCATCACTTGAGAATCAATAACTATTTCGGGTCTTTCGTGTTCCATATTTAGGATTTCCATATCGAGCATATTTTTCATCAAACATTGAGGGTCGAGCGAAGCAAGGTTCGCATGCCTTATAAAAATGTCATAAAGTAAACTATTACAACCCGGTAACAGGTCAACATTTTAAATTTCGAGTTGAATTCGGACGTAAACGTTTTACCTACTTTTTATTGAAAATTAAGGTTTTTTTCCTTACTTTTTAAGTGTTTTTTTTAATATTAACATAGTATGAGTTTTTTAAATATGTTTTCGTGCAAATGACAGAATTTAAAGGAATATGTCGTAAAATGGAATTAAACAATTCAATTATTTTTTTTAAATACTATAAGAGGCAGCCAAAAAAACAGCCTCTGATTCATGTTTAACAATCGAAAAGTAAAAAGTGTGCAAAAAAATAGCGAAAAAATCGCATTTTCCAGTATCCGCATAATTACTAATATTGATTTTTTGCCTTTTAAAACTCTGAATACCGTACGCGAATTAACTTTTGTTAAAGTTGCACATATCTCTGCAGCATCCAAAGTGGTTAGTTCTGGATTTCGTTCCCGAATCCCATTCCACCATTATTCGTTCTTTTAACGTTAACTGAGTTTTTTTATAGGCGGATAACTAGTTAAAGGTTGGTTAATATTCATAATTTACAGAATTAAAAGCACTTAACAACACTAAATCTTTATATACAATTATATACACTAAATAAGATAAACTATTATAAAATTGGCACAAAACAATATCTATATACTACAATTATTAGAAATTTATAATATTTAGAAAATACCCTGTATAGCAATTAAAATTTAAACTTACAAAATCTGTCCATAATTAATAACAACTAAATAAAATCATCGAACAGCACGAAAACCTGTCGATACGCTTATTTTCAAGTCTCTTCAAGTTGTAAACTAAGGAATGTGTGTTGCCACTTTTATTGTCTTCCCGATAACAATGATTTCAATACATATTGGCGTGCTATTTTAAGTGCGATTGCTGGCTGGTGATTTATTCTTGTGAATTATGACAACGTGGCGATGAAACTTTTGGCCGGTTCACTGTTATTTGAGCGGAAAAGTATATCATAGGCTTAAAAATCATTTACTAGTGTTAGATTTTTATTCAGCCAGTCACTGACAGAAATTTTGGACTTTAGGTATAGTAATTGGAAATGTATAATTATGCACCATTTTTAATATTTTTATCTAATTGTTTACATTTAAATCAAGCATAATTTAACGAAAAATTTGACCACAGCGAGCGCTGCAATCGATTCAGCTGGCCCACGTTACACTCCGCTCGCTGCCAACAACTGGTTCAATGATTATCTTGTGGGTTAAATAACTATTAAAATATGGGATTCCTTGCCTAATATACATGATAATACCCAAATAAGTTATATATTTTTTAGGTTGTTGCAGTAAATGATGAAGTGTTGGTGTCAAGTAGTTTGGATCAAACGATGAGTGTCTGGAACATTGCTGATGGGAGGTTCAGGCACTACATGAGGTTTGTGAAAAAACATTTTTGTTATTTGGCTTTGAGTGTATATTAGTTTTATTATCTTGAACATTTTTAATTTTTAATGTATTAACTCATCACATCTATTAGCCCCAGTAATCCCCATGATCAAAGCTACTTTCATTAATAAATACTCACTGTCGGGGGCCTGTTGTAAAAAGATTTCTTAATAATGTCCTGGGGCACATAATTTTCATCAATTTCTTCCATTTTTTTACTCTAAAAACCACTTTTGGCCCAATAAAATCTAACAATGTCAAAATTTATTTAAATAATTACTAATAAAATTTTAAGTTTTATGGCACCCAAAAACACTCTATTTGAGTCCGAGCTTGAATGCTCAGATTAAAGGTGAATTTACATTGTGCAAGCACCTGCAACATAAACACTAAACGTCAGAAAATAAAAATTTATAAATTCTGCTTTAAAAGACACTCATTTGCGAAAAATGCCTGTTAGTTTTTTCAGTTCTTGAATAAAACCTGCTGCTCGTGTGTTATGATTTCTCAGTTGTTAGATAAAACATTGTATGCTTCTCGTGTGTTATGTTTTCTAAGTTACTTAAGAAATTATAACACTTGGCCTGACGGCTTCATAGTGTAAGTTTCTCTCGCTTGACTTATTTTCAACGTAACACACTAGAACCATAAATAACTATTACTTTTCTTCAGTTGCCTAAGCAATTGATTTATATTTTTTTTAAACTCATGGGTTAATTCAAAATAATATATGAAGTGTGATCAAAAATTGCGCTAAATTATTTTATTACATACAAAATAATATCTCAATCACAAATTTGTCTTAACCTCCTTTAAAATAGTCTCCTTGACTAGCATGCACTTATCCCACCTGTGCTCTCTGTGATATTTTCGATGCGTGTGTCATTGCACCAGTTCAGGAATTGCTGGAAGATCTTTTCGTATCGTTTTTGAAACAGGAATATGCGAACTTCTGCCTCAAATTCTTCAGATCAAAATCATCACTTTCTTGCTGCATTATACTTCACACAAAGTCGAATTTAACGAGCTAAAGTTGACAAATCTGTGACTAATGTGATACTAATGACAAGTTATAGATTTCTTGTCATAGAAACTCATTATACCAGCTAGGTATTTGATTAAGGTTTTTGATACACCTAACAATATATTTTTATATTCCTAATAAACTCAATATTTTTAGCCTGCCAAACATAATATAAGCACCACGGTCAGTAAGTTCTTACTGGTATCAGTTGTATTGGAGATCTTGACTGCATCTCGATCTCCAAACACATCCTTAACTAGTAAGGTACACTTACTGACCTTAATACTTAATATACATACTATTTCTTGTTTGTATTTTGTTTCTGTTCGTACACAAACCATTAGTATCATTTTTGCACCCCGCCCCACACCTTTGCACATGCACACTACCGATCCCCCCCGTTTCTAGCACCGTTTGCGTTCCTAGGGGAGCCACCGAGCCTGCGCACTGTCTCTGCATCTACGACGGTACCGAGTTGGTGAGCGCAACGACAGCAAACAGAGTTGGAGTACATACAGAAGTGTCGCCTGATGCGTCTTACAGTAGTACGAAATTGAGAAGTGATACGTTCAAGGGATTGCTGACTTCGATGGGGATGCTGCCTTTAAATAGATTGTTGTTATTAGGAGCAGATAATGGACAGATAAGCTTGTTGTGTTAGGAGGTAATGTAGATGTGATTGTGGGATGTGAAGATTTGAGAATACTGACGATGCAGGTAGTTTGGTTTAAATAACCAGAACTAAATTGTAATAAAGTAGACAGTAAATAAGTTCTATATGAGTAGCTGAGAGACTTAGCTTTAGAGGGTTTTTTCCGTTAAAGAGTTTTAAGAAACTTATAATGGTAAAGACTTTCTTAGTTTATTTTCTTTTCTGCTGTAGAAACCTTTCCATAATTGAGCATACGTATTCTAATCGTCAGATTCTTAAGTTATAATAATGTACAGGGTGTTAATTAAAAAACTTTCAATACAAATGTCTGGAAAAAGTAAATAGATGAACAATTACATTTGGCACAGATGATGTACAAATAGGGGAAACCTAGTGATGGAAAATTTCCGAAAATATATATTTGAAAATATTTTAGGAAATATATCAGGAAACCTTGAAAATATTGGAAATATAAAAATAAACTCTACAAAATTAAAAAAAAAATAAATATTTAATGAAAGTTTATCATAGGTAATACCATAAATGGTCAGATTTGGCCGGATATTTACGAGAACGTAGCTCGAGTGATTTTGAGAAACGAGTTAAATTTTCGAACTATTCAAAACCAGGCAAAAAATATCTGGCTTAAAATCTAAGTACGAAAGATATTTGGCAAGACAATTGTGCGAATGAAACTAAGTTAAAAGCAAAATGCAGTCGCTACTGAGGTAACAATGGACGAAACGATTGATAGAATCGTAAACTTAACAATTTTTTTTAACCAGTAACTTTTACTCCTTTATTCCATAGCAAATATCGATTTTTGACATTTCATAGTGGGTTACTTATACGTGAGTGAAATTGTCATCCAAAAGGTAAAACAAACGCAAAATACATTATTATAAATAAGTATTAAGAATACAAAAAAAACACGACCACGAGACACAAGTTGTGCAACTTGATCAAGAGGCATATCTTCATCGATATCATCCCACCTTGAATTTTGTATTCGGCATTTATGGGAGTGCAATTCAACTTCTTCTAAAGCAAGCAATAGCCAACAAGCAATAATCGGTAAATTCCCAAGATCGGGAATTTATTATTCGTAATCGTAATAACATACGTAATTTTTCAAAAATTATTTTTTAAGTGTGAAATTTAAACTACACAAAAGTATAAGAAATATATAGAAATCTTTGTTTTGATCGTTTAAAACGCATTTTATTTATTTTTTCGATTTTTCATTTTTCCAATATTGCGGAGACACGTTTGGAAAGTTCCAATATTTCCATTTTCATAAAAATATTTCCATTTACAATACTAGGCAAACTAGAAAGTCCCATTAAGTGTATCCATCTGCACAAGATTTTTTAATCACAAGAAACATCCCAACCTAAAATTCACCCTGTACAGGTTAACGATTACTTAAACTCTTTTAAAATAGTGTAATTTAAGAATGCAAAACCTATTTTATACCACTGTTAAAAGAATCTTTTAATAATGGCGAGTTGAAGTGACTGCGGCAAATCACGTTAGGTTGTCCTTTATAAAAAAAACATATAAATATATTTTCCTTTGCTCTATATTTACAATAATATTACATTACAAACGATACTTAAGGAAATCCACTTTCAAAAAAACAAGTTAAAGTTTATTTTTTAAATTTATATTCTTCTTTTGGTTTTGTCTTTTATGTCTTTTATGGACTCAAGTAGAAGGTGAAGCCAATGTATGTTTGGATTTTTTTTATAAAAAAAATCTATAAATATATTTTCCTTTGCTCTATGTTTACAATAATATTACATTACAAACGATACTTGAGGAAATCCACTTTCAAAAAAACAAGTTAAAGTTTATTTTTTAAATTTATATTCTTCTTTTGGTTTTGTCTTTTAGTTTTTAAGGGGACTCAGAAAAGGAAAGCTCAATGTTATTTTTGATTTTATAAAAAAATCTATAAATATACTTTCCTTTGCTCTATGTTTACAATAATAATACATTACAAACGATACTTAAGGAAATCCACTTTCAAAAAAACAAGTTAAAGTTTATTTTTTAAATTTATATTCTTCTTTTTGTTTTGTCTTTTATGTCTTTAATGGACTCAAGTAGAAGGTGAAGCCAATGTATGTTTGGATTTTTTTTCATCGTAGTAACTAGACACCTAACTAAGATAAAAGTAGCGCAAATTCTAAAGTTTTTCAAGAGGCAAAATTGGTGATAGTTGGAGGTCATTTTTTAAAATGTAGATTTTGCCGTATCTTTTCTTAAATATTTTGTATATCAGAAAAACTGGTCCACGCTATATAAAAGATTTTTAACTGACAACGTTTATGTTTAAATTAAAAATAGAAAATTCCATTTTTGCGCTATTTCCAGACTTGTCTTAGAGGATCGATTTGGATCATTTCTGTCACACCTAATAAATATATTAAATTTGTTATACGCTATATTAAATATGTCAAAACGCATTTTTTCGCAGTCGCTACAATACTGTGCCAATAATAAGAAACACCTTTTAAATTTTGCAGATACAGTGTGTCCCAAAATCCCGGAATACCCAATATCTTACGAACTATTGGGACACACTGTATAAAATCTGGAACCTAGAGGGAAAACAACATTCTGCGTCGCTGAAACTACAGGCAAGATGTTTCACTTTTAAGAATCCAGTGTCAACTTCTAATTTTCAAATGGGGGTACAATTAGAATTTATGAGGGCTATTAATGGAATTAATAATACTCATAAATAAACGCAGAAGCCCTAAGTGTATCTAAATACAGGGTGTCCCAACTCTATATATACACTAAATATCTCTGCTCCTGTAGATGATACAAAAAAAAACTTAAAAAATGTGTGTTTGGTAACGCTAATTGTATTAACAGTATTGGTAAATATACAGGGTGTCTTGAAAGCAGACTTTTAATTGTTTAGTACGTTTTTAAAATGGAACGCTCTGTATATTTTGCCAAATTTTGATTAATTTAATTCTACATCAAAAATATATTTTACACATATTTACTTATTAGAGTCAAAATTTGGCAAAATATACAGGGCGTTGCATTTAAAAAAACGTAATTAACAATGAAAACTCTGTTTTTGATATATGTATATTTACCAATACTGTTAATAAAATTAGTGTAACCAAACACACATTTTTTATTTTAAGTTTTTTTTGTATCATGTACAGGGGCAGAGATATTTAGTGTATAAATAGAGTTGGGACACCCTGTATACTGACTAAAGTAGCCACTCGTTTACCATATTTCATTACAATTTTCAGAATCGTTAAAATTAGTGCAATTACGCAATTAGTAGTACAAGTAATTAGTTAATAAACTTGTAGACTTTATAAAGATTTTCATAAATTTTTAGAAAATACATTAGTTTACCAGTATAGCGTTATTTGTTAGGATATTTAATTGTGATTTTAACCATTCCCCCTTTTTTCCCACTATATTTGAATAATATTTTAGGTAATATTTTCATATCCTTCATGATATTTTAGTTTTCTTCTTTACTAGTCAGTGTATCACGATATACAGAGTGTTAAAATAAGGCTAAATGAGCAAAATAAAGTTACCAAAAAACTTGTTTCGAAATTTCTCTCGTTAACTCACTGCCTAACGGTTTTTTTTTTTTCTTCAACGAGGATCCTACAATCATTTTAATTAATGATGAATAGAAAAATATTTGTGGTTTCCGTCGTTAAAAAAATGTGAAATGGCTATCTTGTGTAAGAAAATGGTTTGAATTGAGGCAAAAAACGCATTAAACTAACATTTTTCTAATAGGACACATTATTTATTGATTTTTTTTGAAAGTGTCTCATTTTATTAGTCGGATTTATAACACTCTATAAAGTTCTACTGTTCAACATCTCTATATAAAAAGCAAATAACCAAAAATAAAATAAAAAAATAATTTATTATATTGTATTTCCTGCAATAAGAATATTTTAACTTTTAACTGAAAGTATTATAGTTTTAAGTACCAAAGATTTTTATTGTATATACATGTTTTATCACAAAACTACAATAATTGTTACGTAATTTTTAAGTCTGTTTATATAAAATATCTCTATGGATATACGGTGTGTTTAAAAAGGTATGCATTAATAGATAACATTTGTTATTATCAATTTCCTAAAGTTGCTAGGAAAACTCTGGCGAGATTTGTAATGCTAACCAACAATAAAAGGTTTTTTCATAATGCTGCATCCTTTTTTGGACACCCTGTAACTAATTTATAATTTTACTGAACTTATGATCAAATTGATATTTTAAACTTTGTATGTATATTAAGTTTGTAAACCTCTATTAATGATCAATACCATGTTTTAATAAATAAAAAAGTAGACTTTTATTTCAAACATTTTATTTTAGGAAAATAAATAAATAAATAATAAATAACTTAATACTAAACCACAGAAAAATAAATAAATACTCCACAAACCTTACTACGTATAAATCCATACCGTAGTTAAACCAAAATCACAATAAAGGAATTTTCTAAGCAAAAGTATACTTTAGGGCAAGAGATACTTTTGTTCAAGTAATTTATTTTTAAAAAAATTATAAGCAATATATAGCTCCTGCAAGTAAAGTACTTCAAAAGTTACTAAGATAAGTTGCTTATAAACCTATTTGTAATATAGTTCATATTTTATTGTTGCATTAAACCAATATTTAGTATATATATATATATATATATATATATATATATATATATATATATATATATATATATATATATATATATATATAGTGTGATTCCCAAGGTGACTTTTTTTTAAATCGTTAAAATAAGCAATTTTTAAACCGAAAAATAACAAAGCTACATAAATTTATTTAAAAGTGTGGCTAGTCAGCCTGAACATAAATAGATAGCTTATTTCTTATTTACGCTTGTTTTTTGTGTCGTTTATCACGCCGTGAGTCAGTCGTATTGTCTTATTCTGGACCCGAGTACTAGAGTAATTGCAAGTCAGGTCGGTTTAAGTAAAAAAATGTGGAAAACATTGCGGGAAAATTACGTTTAACGTGTCCAAGCATCACAACCGAAAAACTTCTTGGGAGGTGACATCTTACTTATGACAGGACCGTATTCGCCACAATAAAAAATTGTAAGTTCCTTATTTTTATGTATTTTGAAAAAAGTTATATTATATATATATATATATATATATATATATATATATATATATATATATATATATATATATATATATATATATATATATATATATATATATATATATATATATTTTATATTTTCTTGGGGCAGTAGTTCTTGTTTTTTTAATTACGAAATAAAAGGGTTTTCATTTTTTTTAATTTTTTCACAAACGTTTCGGTTTTGGCCACTTTTCAATTAAACAAATATATTTATTCTTAAAAGTTCAATTTTAAGCAAATTTTTAAAAATATGATGTGGAGGATTTACTTTTACAATTAAATTTATATAATATGCTATCTAAACAACCAGATTTCTTCCGGACTTCCCATAGGAGATAATCCATTTATGCTTTTTAAATGGATTATCCTCTTATGAGTAATCAGAAAAAATCTAGGTTAAAATTAATGATGATAAACTGTTAAATAAAATATGACGACAAAACATTTGTGAAAAAATTAAAGGAAATGAAACTTTTTAAATTCGTAATTTAAATAAAACAAGAACTGCTAAATAAGGAATATATTATGAATTTTTCGAAAAAACACTTGTTAGAGATGTGTATATATATATATATATATATATATATATATATATATATATATATATATATATATATATATATATATATATATATATATATATATATATATATATATATATATATATATATATATATATATATATATATATATATATATATATATATATATATATATGAAATTTCTGAAATTTTTGGTCAAATTGTTTTTATGTCCTTTAATAATAATCTTTTCAAAAATGTTTTAATAACTTTTTATATAGACAATTTAGAAAGCTCTATTTTTTGTTATATAAAATTTTTGGTATCTTTTCTAGTTTTTGAGATATTTACGATTTTAAAAAAAATTAAAACGTACCTATTTCAAAAACTATAAGAGACACACGAAATTTTATGTAATTTAAATTATGTATTGTTATAAGACATTACATTTAAGTTATGTAATGTTTTTGTATAATACAATACTTTTCGAGTTATTAATTTCGTTTAACTTTATAAGGACACTAGTTTTACTTAGGCACAAATATTTAAAATATAGGCATGAAACTTTCTAAGATATGATTTTGTAGTATTCTGGAACTCATAGTGCAATAATTTTTTTATATATGACACTATTTAAGCGGAGGAGCGATATGTTATATTTTTTAATTTTGGAATATGCCCTAAGTATCTAAATACTTAAGTATTTATTTAATGAGAACCCAAACCAACACGAAGGCAATCAGTATTTTTTAACGCATTCAGTCCCACAACCTAAATTAAATTATTTTATAGAATTTTCACGGCCTTGGCTGTGGGGGTGGTTTTAACATGGATCTGGCAACGGCGCCCAATTTTTGTGAAACAATGGCTGCGATTTGGGGACTTCGTTTCCACATGAACTCTGTTGTTTTATCGTGATTGTCGGCTGAATCAATTCTGACCTAAAAGTAAACAGTTTTAATTTTATTTTAATTTAATTAATTACATAAATATGGATATTTGGCAATAGTGGTTTATGGGTTTTTGGGTCTCCAAACTTTCCAGCCTTAGGGCCATACTGATTACTCCAGTAAGTTCCGAGGGCCAAAACCATATTATCATTGTTGCCGGTGGTAAGAAGTGAAATAGTCCACTGATGAAAAAAAAAGTCCGAAAAAGTACACAACGTTTAAAAAAGGCTGCAAATCGGACTAAAGTCCGCAAAACGGCAACACTGCATATTATTAATTTTCCTGTCATTATCTGTAATTTCTAGATAAGTCGTAGAGTACGAGCCATGAGGAGTAACGTGACACGACTTCTGGTGGACACAAACGGAAATAGGTAGTACCTTCTATCGCTAACAGATAGCGCTAATAGCACGTACAGAATAATCTCGTTGGTTCGAGAAAGTTCTGGTGTCTTCCACTCACTTCTAGATGGCAGTAATTGGAATATATAAGAAGGCTAGTGGCGCAACCACAAGTCAGTTCCTATGACACTGTTGTTAAATAAAATATTGCATACCTCCTTAAAACGTGTTTGTGCGTGTTTAAAGTTTAAGACATCTTATAACAGTATTTTGATTTGAATTGTTGCTTTTGTGTGTGAATTAGTAGTATGGAAAAGAAGCGAAAAATTGATAGTGAATGCAGAAAATTGAAAAGATCAGTGGAACATTCAGTATTTCGTAATTGAGTCCAGTAACAAGGCGCTATGTTTGATTTGCAATGAAAGCATAGCCGTTCTCAAAATATAACATTAAACGTCATTATGAAACAAAACATTTTCAAAATTACTCAAAATATAAGGAAGTTTGCGGACAGAAAAATTCGAAGCTATGCAGCGCGGATTGAAATCGCAGCAATCTTCATTTACAAAACTCAAAACTGAACAAGAGGCTGCAACTCGTGCCAGTTTCGTGTGGCTCTTGAAATTACCAAAACGTGGAAAACCATTCACCGATGGAGAAATGATCAAAGAATGCATAATTGCAGTAGCCGAAGAAATGTGCCCTGAAAGGTAAATTTACTAAAAACTGTCAGTATGTCAGCAAACACTGTGGCTCGAAGGGTAGAAAACATCGCTGAAAATATATCCTCTCAACTGTTCGACAAAAATGGACATTTTGAGTGGTTTTCTTTGGCTTGGATGAGTCAACGGATGTGTCAGATACTGCTCAGGTGTTGATTTATATTCGAGTAGATAAAAGCTATGAAGTGCACGAAGAACTTCTTGATATGTATAGTATTCATGGCACAACTACTGGTACAGATATTTTTAAAGAGTTAAATGGCCATTAATCAAAGAACCTTCGATGGAAAAACTTGAAATGTATTACAACTGATGGAGGCAAAAACATGAGTGGGAAAGATAAAGGAGTGGTCGCTCTTGTGTCAAAGGCTGTAGAAAATGACGGTGGTTCAAAACCATTAGTCTTACATTGTATCATTCATCAACAGTCTTTGTGCGGAAAATGTTTGGATATGTCTGACGTTCTGAAACCAGTCATATCAACTGTTAATTTTATCAGATCTTTTGGGCTGAATCACCGACAATTCCGACAATTTATTGAAGAGATTGGAGAAACTGACTTACCTTATCATACTGCCGTACGCTGGCTTAGTTGTGGGAAAGTCCTTCAGCGCTTTTTGAACTTCGAGCAGTGATCGAAATTTTTTGAATGAAAAGCATCGCCCTCTTACTGAATTACAAAACAACGCATGGCTGTGGAAGTTAGCATTCTATGTTGATTTGACAAAACATGTGAACGAACTGAATTTGGGATTGCAAGGAGAAAACCAGCATCTTCCTGATTTATACACTAATATCAAATCATTCCGGAAGAAATTGAGACTGTTTCAATCACAACTACGAAGTAAATGTTTTTCACATTTTAAAACATGTGAAATATTCAGCCACACTACTGAGACTGAGTTTCCTATCGATTTTGCAATCGAAACTTTGAGTGCTTTGAAGATAAATTTTGATACTCGTTTCTCGGACTTTGATGCCATTGCGAATCAAATTAAGATTTTCAGAATCCTTTTGATACTGACATTGAAACCTAGCCCCGGAACTTCAATGGAAATGATTGATCTACAATGCAGTGATATAATTAAGAACAAATATCAAAACTCATCTTTGTTGGAATTTTATAAGAGTCTTCCACTGACACAATTTGATAATTTGCATAAATTTGCTCGTGGTCTGTTTTCTGTTTTTGGTACTACTTATTTGTGTGAGAAAACCTTCTCCAAAATGAAGTACACAAAAAATGTTTACAGATCGAAATTAACTGATGAGCATCTTAAATCTCTTTTAATAATTGGTACAAGTAAAATTAGTCCACAACTACAAACTATTGTCAGTGGAAAATCTCAATTACATAAATCTCATTAGTATTTCATATGTCATTATGTTTGTTATAAGTTATGTGATTATTTAAAATGTATAAAATGTTAGTTGGATTCATTTCAATAATTTGTTAGTTATTATATACTGAAGTTAAATTTTCTGCATATTATACATGTCTTTACTCATTACAATTCTGTGTTTCTTTATCCAACTTATCACAAAAACAATAACAATAAGCCTACAAAATGTTATGAGTTAGCGGAGTTAGCCCATGACCATATCAATGTAGATGTCATATTAATAATTATTCAACATAAAATTAGAATGCTTCAGTAAACTAAATTTAATTTGCTATAAAAATTATTTGTTCTCTAAAAGGAGTTTTCAAGTATGCTAGCTCTCCGCGGGCCGGACAAAATCTGTCCGCGGGCCGGATGTGGCCCTCGGGCCGTAGTTTGGAGACCCCTGTTTTAAAGAAAAAAATAAATAATAGGACAAAGACCTGGATTAAAAAAGGCTTACACATACAGTTTGCATTATTACTTTTTAATATTAAATTTGTAGACGTTCGTTGCACAGTGTATTGAGCCGTAAATAAATATTTTCGGAGAAGTTACCAATTTTAGGTCTTATTTTTAAATTTTATTCTAACAATGGTAAATTATTTTCTTTTTGTGTCACCAAAGTAAGCATATGATCAAGGACAAACTAAGTTAATTCCATTTTACGTACTTGTTTGGGCTGTAACACCCTAATGGATTGCAACGTTGCAGCTCCTCCATGAAGCAGTCTAAGATTAAGTCTTCCAAACATTTCTGCCGTAGTTGCAGTGGCACTTCTCAGTTCTCTCTTTCCACTTCTGGCTACCTTCAAAAATAGGGAAATATAATAAAATAAAAAATGATTATTTTGATTATTAAATATTTTAGATTATTTAAAAAACACTTTGAATATATACAGGGATAATATATCAAACAATTTGTTAAAAAAATGTAAAAATCAGTTGTCTCCTATTCTTGTTTTTCTCGTTAACTTATCAATGGAAAACGGAATTTTTCCAGATGGACTAAAATTAGCTACTGTCATACCAATATATAAAAAGGGGGATTCTAATTTATATACTAATTACAGAGGTATAAGTCTACTTTCGCCTATCTCTAAGATATTTGAATTACCAATAAAAACACAGTTAACAAGTTTCTTGACAAATAACAAGTTACTATCAATTATGCAGCATGGTTTTACTAGGGATAAAGGTACTGAAACAGCATCATGTGCATTTCAAAAGTGGACTGTTGAGGCATTGGATAATGGTTTTTGTGTTTTGGGACTTTTTGTGGATTTCTGCTCGCTTTTGATTGTGTACACCACGATTTATTGTTGGAAAAGTGTATCGGTATGGGTTTAGGGGGTTCCATAAAATTTTTTTGAAGAGTTATCTGGAAAATCGCTTTCAGTTTGTAGGCTAAATCAAGCAAAGAGTGAAAGGAAATCTATTACCGAGGAGTACCACAGGGATCTATATTGGGTCCTCTACTCTATTTGATTTATTCGAATGACATTATTAATTATCTTAGTACCAATAATTTAATATATATATATATATATATATATATATATATATATATATATATATATATATATATATATATATATATATATATATACAGTTTGCTACTGACGATACTAATATTTTAATTAAAGAAAACCCCCTTAGTAAGTTAAAAATTAGTAGTGAAAACGTATATCGTAAAATTATTTTGTGGTCAGAAAAAATTATCTTAATTTAAATACAAGCAAAACCACAGCTCTTTTGTATCTCTATAAAGGGGCCCAATTTAGATAATTTTACATTTTTTGAAATTGGCAAGTCCTATTAATTTAGTGAAACCACTAAAATGTTAGGTTTGAATCTGGATTTTAAGTTGCAGTGGAACTCGCATATAGATTTTCTCTGTGCAAAATTACGTAGTGCTTGTTATGCTTTAAATTTCATGTCCCAACATTGCAGTAGAGACACCCTTATTACTCTTTATTATGCATACTTTCATAGCCATTTACAAGATGGGATTATTTTTTATGGTGAGGGTGCTCAGGTTAATGGGGTTTTTGCTTCAAAAGTACGCAGTTCGGATAATCAGTGGTTTAACACATCGAGAAACATGTCGTGACGCTTTTAAGACATTAAAAATTTTGACTTTTTATTCAACCTATATTTTGGAACTGTGCATTTATGTTTACAGAAATAGAAGCTTATTTGTAACTAATGGTATGCAACACGATCAAAACACTAGAAATGGAGCTTTATTGGCTCCGGACAGGCATCGGACAGCAACATACCAAAAACATTTTTATTTTAATTGTTTAAATGTTATAATTCCCTTAGATGACATAAAAAAACCCAAGAATTCAATGTTTTTAAAAGTAAATTAAAAAAGTTTCTACTAGATAGAACTTGTTACTGCTTTGAAAAGGATTTTTTTTTGTTAATTTGTAGTATTTATTTTAAGGACTTTTTGACTTTTTCGTCAATTATTGTGCTGTTTGTACTTTTAAATTGAGGAAATAAAAATTATCTTTACCTTTATCTTTATCTTTATGGAAATAGTTTAATGTTTTGAAATGGTAAATTCCTCGCACCGTGTCACAATCAGTATTTGTTTCAAGGTCTCAATTTTTTTTTTTTTTTTGTAAAATTATAATTTCTCGAACTTTTATAATTTTTTGACTGACGAATAATTTCTAAAAAAAAATAGCTTTAAAGTCAAAAGTTTACGGGACCGATTTCTATGCATGTAAGTGTTTTATTCTTGGAAATAAATCGTTTTTATTTTGTCCCAACAATCCTTTGTCCTGGTAAAAAGCCGCTTTTCCTATCCCAAATCAGACCGACATGCAGGTGTGCGAGAAGTTGAATTTATAGTAATATTCTTTTTTTGTTTAATATGCAGCCGCTAAATGTCTCGTTATACGAAATAAATGCGTGCCTTAACATCATTTGATCTGTACAGTCCGAAAATAGAGCGTTAATATAATTGATAAGTATAAAAAATATCCTCTAGTAGGATGCGTATCACATCATAGTACGGTAAAAAAGGTTTTCGTAATTTGTTGATTTTGATAAAAGTTAGTTTATGTTATTAATGTGGTTGGTGTTTAATATTAAAACAATAAGGCAAGCATCTATCTCCATAAACCAGCTATCTATGGATGAAAAACTAGTAAGCATAATTTGGCAACACTCTCAATTTTTTTTGCTCACACCACATGTTATTTGAGAATTTCACCATTTGCAGCTATGTTTAATAGGGCTGTAGAAGGTAGGCATGTAAATTAAAAAGAATTTATACAGTAAGGACATGAAGTCTAAAGTCAGAGCGAATTGCTGTTAATTCCAATTATTTTAAACACATTTCTGTTTTAGTGACGATTCTTTCTTTAACTTTAACGGTAAAGTCAATACCCGAAAGTGTAAGTACTTGAGTGACGTAAATCCCCGTTTATTCCGAGAAGACCACACCCACCGTCCCTAAAAATTAAATGTTTGTGCGGAAATACTGGGAAACCATATTGTGGACCCCATATTTTTAGAAGAAAATTTAACCGGTGAGAAGTATTTGGAGCTTCTGTAAACTCATATAACTCCTTTAATAAACAATACTATGGCACAAAATTGACAAGAATTTCATCAAGATATTATTTTTCAGCAAGATGGAGCATCACCGCAATAATTTCTGGGTGTAATGCCAATTATCCAAATAGATGGATCGGTCGTTGTAGTTTTGCTAATTAGGTCATCTGACCTAACCTTTTTAGATTTTTTTTTGTTGGGTTATGTAAAATCTAAAGTTTTTAAAACGCTTCCATGAAACCTCTATGAACTCCGCCAACGCATCATCGATGCGTGTGCAGAAATAACCCCGAAATTGCTCCATAACGTCAGAGAAGAATTTACAAAAAGAATGTTTATATGTCAGGAAGACCAAGATGGACAATTTCAACACCTTTTACAAAATAAACTTGCATTTTTGTTTTTTCTATACTAAGCCAGATCTCTGTAATTGTGTGTTTTGTAGGTTTGCCAATAGATTTAATGATTTGTTGGGTATTGTTTATTATTCAATGGACTATCACTACGCAGACATATTATAATTTGACAAAATTGTCAAAAAGAAACCGTCGTTAATTGTTTCAGGTAAAAAATGCCACCAGAAATGAATTTACAATTGTAATATTAAAGCAACACTGGGAAAAATAAAAATTAATACTATTACAAAAGCGGTTTAATGCGAGAATCTAAAAATTTGTGGCTGTATTGAACATGTTAAAACCTGTACAAAGAGGTGTCACATCACATTAATGCTAACATCCCAAATTTTGTTAAAATATCTTCAGTAGGAGGGCGGACTTTATGATCTTACTGTATATCTAATACAAAAAAGTACGTTGCGGGTTTGCCATATCTACTTACAATTTTGGGGTTCATGATTTTAATAATTCATGATTATCCGCTATTTTTAACAATTTTGATTTAGTTTATTTTTACACAAGGATTTAATTTTTTTTTTTTAATATTTTCCATAGCACCCTGTATATGTAAATACTTACTTCTCTTTCTACCCTAAGTCTTAACGGTCCCAGTACAAAGTTAGTCTTGACAGTGGTGTATTCTGGAAGCATATTGACTGTGACGTCACCATCTCGTTTCAGCGTGCTTAATCCAAATAACGTTGCTTTTGCCTTTTGCTTGTTTTTGTTCGATGATTGTTTAGTTTTGTTTCCAGTCTTCTATAAAAAGATGTATATTATAAAATTTGACTGTATTTGCTTAAAAGATATCAATAGAAATAAAAAACTTCTTATTGGCCAGTATTGCTTTGTTCGTGACATTATTATAATTTTAAACCTGGAGCCCGATTCTATAAGCAAATTTTTTGACATTCCTTTTCTCTATCTCTTTCGAAACAGTGACAAATTTATGAGTTACCTTTAAGGGCAACAAGAACATGTGATCCTTATTTTGACTTTCTCTTTCCTTATATTTTTACAGAATCCTAGTTGAAATAAATTTTTTATAAAAAAAAACATTAGACATCTTTATTTATTTTAAAATGAAGAAAATATGAAAAAAATGAAAAATTCTTTGTTTTGGAAGGTAATAAAATTATGAATTAGAAAATGGTCGATTAATCAAAGGAAATTTAGTAGAAACTCTAGAGAATTCATTACGCATTTCTTACTTACCTTGGTAGTATTTTTCTTCTTGTTCGAAGTAGTCTTCTTAGTATTGGTTCCAACTACTTTCTTCTTGTTGTTCTGCCTTACAGGGGCAGCCCGAGTTTCGTCGGTAATTTTTGTTTTATCAGTAGTATCTTCAGATGTGCTACCGACTTTCGATATTAACACAAATTCAGGTTCTTTTGTTTCTGATTCCAAGCCCTTCGCGGTTGAAGAACTGTCAGTTATTTGGTATTGAGATCTAAAAATAAAAATGAATGTAATAATCCTTATATTATACAAAATGTTTTTTCTGAAGAGTAAGTAGGTTCTTGGAATATATATATATATATATATATATATATATATATATATATATATATATATATATATATATACACTCAGTGGCCAATTAGTGCATTAGCTTGAATCTTAAAACTGTTAGAAAATTAAAAACAAAACCAAGGTTATTTGTCAATATTCTATCATTATATAAAAAAACACATTCCCTTCAAATTCAAATTAATTTAATAACATCAAAATTATCAAAATTATGTATTCGTTGTAAGAGAAAATAAAACTAATAGTACAAAATAATACAGAAGTAACCCAAAAAATATTTTTTGCTACCTCAGTAGCGTGTATTACCCCCCTGCTCTTCACATTGTTCCACCCTGTGATTCATACTATTGATGAGGTTGTTAATGACTTCTTGGGGGTATTTTCCCACCCCCTAAAATGGCATTTGAAGTTGGTCGGGTTGTTTTAGTGGAATATTTCGGTTATTTAACCTTCTGGGAAAAATAGCTCCAGACATGCTCTATTGGATTCATGTCTGGAGAATTGGCGGCCAATCCATTCGCTCAACCTTCTTCCTCTAGCCATTTTGGACAGCCACAGTTCTACGGGGGGGGCATTATCGTCCATAAAAACAAATTGTTCACCAATGGCACCTCTAAATAAACGAACTACACCTCTAATGACATTGTCCAAATAAAATTGACCCGGGCATATTCTGGTACAATGATCAATGGGGTACGGGTACCATACAAAATGCCCCCCACACCATAACACTATGACGTTGACTTGGGTCGATTTGCGCCAAATTCAGTCTATGTGAGGTCCTGTTGGGCCCCAAAACGAATACGACAGTCATCGTTCAGTAGGCAAAAACGGCTTTCATCGGAAAACATGGTGTTATGCCACTGGTGCTGGTCCCATTGCATATGCGCCTCACCCACTCCATGCGTCTTGCTCTATGCTGAGCAATTAACCTGGGTACCCACAGGGGACGCCTACACCGTAAACCACCACTTCGAAGACGCCGACGTACCGTATGATTCGATAAATGGATCCCATGTTTCTTTGAAAGTGCCTTATATACACACCGACAGTTTGGAATGGGTTTCTACGAGCATATTGCAATAAATAACGGTCTTGATTTTGTTGTAGCCCTCCTACGTCCACTCCGGGGAATTCGTGAACATGGCCATGCTCAACGTACCGGGCAATCACTCTTGACACTGTATTTTGAATGAACCCCAACTCTTAGCGATACGCCACTGATCCAACCCTTTTTATGTGGGGTTACAATTTCATACGGTCTTCCTGAAAGAGTGCCCCGGATATTTATCGACTCCCCGAAATTTACAAAGTAAAAACTCAAATAGTATGTTTTTTTTGGATAGTATTCAAATATAAATTCCAGCGTGTGAAAGGTTTTTGTTCCCCTTTTTTTTTTTTTTTGGTTTTTTTTTTTTTTTTTTTTTTTTTTTTTTTTTTTTTTTTTTTTTTTTTTTTTTTTTTTTTTTTTTTTTTTTTTTTTTTTTTTTTTTATTTTTTTTTTTTTTTTTTTTTAAAAAAAAATAATATATTAATTTAAAATATTTTTTTATAAAAATTTTTTAATATAATTATTTTTTATATATATATATATATATATATATATATATATATATATATATATATATATATATATATATATATATATATATATATATATATATATATATATATATATAAATTGTTTATTAATTAAGTGCCGATACTTAAATGTGTAATTTCTTGGGTGGTTTTAAGAAGGAAAGTTAATATAACATATGTCATAAGGCCTTTTAATTTTTAAGCTACAGAATATTAAAGTTTAAAAAACCTTTAATCATAAAGAAACATTTTTGACGTAAGATTTTTTAAAATTTTTACCCGTGATGTCCGTACAGGTTTGAACTGAATATTTTTGAAAAAAAAATAGTACGTCACTGATTTTTCCAAAAACCAAAATTAATTTATTTTGAAGCAAATTTGGTCCATAAATTTACTTTCGAACGACAAACCGTTTTCGCGTAAAAATTAAAAATTAAAACAATGTTGTATTTGTTTGGAAATTTCTCATCAAAAATGTGTTATCCCCAAAATTTTAATATCCAGGTTTAGTTAAAATAAGGAATTTTTTACAGGTTTGGGAAACAACTGACAAAAATTTGCGCAACAAAAACCAAATTTAAAATTGTGGCCACTTTAAACTATTTGATAAACCCCCAACTAACCCCCATCGTTAGCCGCCGGGTCCTTTTTCCTTTTCCACCCTTCAGAATTTCCTTTTCCAGGATTTTTCTTCGCTTTGGTGTTGGTCCTTTTTTTGCTTGACTTTAACAATTTTACCTAACAGGGGCTTTGTTTTCCTAAGAGCCGATTGATCCTGTTTAGGACTGCGTCGACAAATCTGTTGTATTTGGAAATGTAGATTTGGGGCATCTTTGGTTGTCCTTTAAAGGAACCTGCGAAAAACACACACATGTAACATATAACACATACAGTAACCTGTGGACACGAAACTAAATTATGAAAAATTTTGATTATTTTATGAATTAACTTAAACACTCTTACAGTTCTTATTTATACTAATATTATAGAGGAATGATTTGATTGTTTGTTTGTTCGTATTGAATAGGCTTCGAAACTACTGAACCGATTTTAAAAATTCGTTTTCTACCTGCGCGCGCAAAGTACTTACTTTGCGCACGCAAATGAGTGCGCAAAGTTTAACTTTGCGCACGGAAACTCTTTGCGCACGCATTATCGTTATGATATTTGCCGTATTTATGGTCGATTTTTTTAAAAACTTCCTTGAATAATAAAAAAAGGGTTTTACATATTCTTTTTTTGTCTTTATTGAATTTTAGATACATTTGGCGCTTAGTAAATATCCCATATCAATCACACCATGCTAAATAAAAATTTAAAAAATTTTTTTTTTTTGCTGCAGCAACAGACACATATTTTCTAATGTCAAGGAAGCATCCGAAAAAATTTGGGAAAAAGTTAAAAATAAGTTTTAAGTAGGAGGGAAAAATTGCCAGGCGATGTTTTAAAAGCCGCAAGTTTGGCCAACTTAGAGTCTGCGGCTAAATCAAAAGAAAATAGAGAAACAGTATAATTCATTTGAAACATGGTGTGAAGAAAAAAACGTTGGAACTTTAAAAGAGGCTTTTAGCCCATTTTCTCAAATTGCAAGGAATTTGTCCAAACACTTTATCGAAATACTCCATGCTGAAAAGTGTTTTAAAGATCAAGAAAATGTAGATATCGCAAGTTTTATAAGTTAGCAGCATTTATTAAGGAACAAAAGGCTTTCGGCCAAAGTCAAGGATTTTTTCAAAAAGGAGAAAATCTACATTTATTAATGAAGCACCTGATGAAATATATCTTTTGATAAAAATTGCAACCATTTTCGGACTTGCTGGCGCCTGCAGACAAGAAAATGAAAACATCCGACATTGAGGACAAAGGCAACCTAATTGTTGTGAAGATTTCAGACGCAAAAAACTATACCTCACGTACTTTCGTCCTGTCTGAAGAGATCAACGACGGAAAGTATTTGTTTTTAACACATCAACGGTTTTTCGTATATTTCAAAAGGGGAATTTGCACACAACAATGCGTTGAGATTAATACATTTGGGAAGATGCCTTCTGAGATAGCAGCATTTTTAAAGTTGCCGAATTCAGAGCTATATACCGGCCACAGCTTCCGGCGATCTTCTGCAACGTTACTTGCAAATTCCGGAAAAGATCTATAAAGCGGTTAGCCGGTTGGAAATCGACAAAGGTAGCCGAGGGATACATTAAAGAATCAACAGGCTACAAAAAGGGGTTAAGTAAAAAAAAATAAACTGCAACGAGCCAAAAACTCTGGAGAAGCCAGATGAAATGTCCTGTTCCACAGACGCTGTTCAATCAGCTAAAACACAAGATTTCGTCTTAACATCGAGCAGCGAAATGGTTCCTAAAGCGGCCTATACACATGCAGGCAAGCCCGCGCGCAAGTGCGTCCAGGTAAGTCCGCGAGCAAGTGCGAAACGAATTGCGGCCACACACTATTCAGGTAATACGTTGAGGTTTTAACGTCAGTTGCATATAATTTCTCTCAACTTCAAGTAAAATTTTGTATGCCTCTTCTTTTAATATTTTATTGGAATACCTTTGATTTTATTCTTCCGCAATCACGGATTGTCTTTATATAATTCTATGAGTTTCCTCATAATGTCTTTGTGTTTCTTTGATAGTCTAGAATTTCCCATTTTTTTCAACGACTACCTACTTTGCCACAAAAATCACGTAAAAACAGTCTAGGCGCGAACAAAAACTCACCAGTTGGCCTTCGTACTTGCTCTAAAAATCAGCCGGAATCTGATTTGCTTCGAGCCGCGCTTGGGAACTGAAATCATGCCGTCAGTTTTGACACATACACTTTCGCACTTACTCGCGTATCTCGACCTGTACAGGCAAGTCTTAACACTTGCCTGCATGTGTATAGGCCGCTTAAGAAATCATTTGAAATCGGCCATAAACCTTCAACATGCATCTTATTGTACTTTTAACATTAATATTGTTAATAATAATTAATAATTTTTTTTTGTATAATCAGTTAAAATAAAATTCTACTATTTTCTTTGGATTTTTAATTTTACTGTAATATTCGTATATTTAATATCATATTCTTTAATAAAACGCTCGTAGAAAAAGTATTCGCAAGTAGAAAAAGTATTGTTCCTAATACTTGTGCAGTGACTTTCCGCATTTCAGTGCTTATCCGAATCCCCGCTTCGCGCTACCCGTCTAACTGCTTTGGCGTGCGGAAAAGTTTCACATTGCGCACTTATTAGGAAAATAACTATTAACTATTAAAATCCTACATTATCCCTAATGAACATGGGCTATAAAATATTTTTAAAAACGCTAGGAAAATTTTTCCGCGAGGACGGGGAAAAACAGCCAAAATCGCATAGTTCACGTGGGCGAAGCCGCAGTTGAAATTCTAGTCAAATATACGAAAATGTGATGAATTGTTGAGCAATAAATAAAAAATATTATATGGTGGTTATCAATATTTTTTTCAAGCGGTAAAACCAATATTTTTTTAAATTATGTTCTCTCACGTTGGTAGTTTTTAAGTTTTTCGCTAAAAAATAATCAACAGCATATAAAGAATCATCCAACAAGAACTGAACAGGACCATTTGTGGCTTCCCTTATGTTAAGAAATAGCCATCTTGTGTATTTTTTCTCGTGTGGAATTCTAAGAAACACTTAAGGAAATTATTTAAATTGAATAAAAATACGATTTTGCCGCTCCTTTTTTCGGGATTTTTTTATACAATATTAGTAACAACAGAATTAATTTAATTCATATGGGTAATTTCTGAGCATAACTAGAAAATAGAAAAAGTAACAATAAATACCAAGCCTTTTATTTTCTTAAATAAAATCAAAACATTTTTTTTTACGGCGATATGTACATTACGGACGCCCCTGGAAATCGTTTTTGTTTAAATAACTTTTACAAAACTAGGCGTAATTTAATATTTTTTTGATATGATGGTTACTAGATAAGTGTTCTTAAAATGAACCGATTTAATCATATTTGGCTTATTTAGTTTGCCAGGGAAGGACTAGCTTTGACACAATAATAGCAATTTTTTTAACACCCTGTATGATAAAGGCCCAACAATATTATTTTTGAATAGCTTTAACGATAAACTAAAAAAAGGTATTCTTGATTGACATCAATAAAATTAACCGTTTACGAGAAATAAAATATCATGGTTGGTATTTTTTTTAGCATTATAAAGCAGGGTGTTTTCTAATTGTACGTCAATATTTGAGGAAGCAATTTTTGATCTATTTTAAGAAGAAAACTTCATATGAACGTATGTCCCAAACGTCTTAACTTTTAAGATACAGGGTGGTAAAATCTTCAAAAATAAATCATTTATTATTAATATCTGTAATACCACTTTAAATATTTTAATGAAATTTTACATGAATGTACTATGTATTAAGAAGCATTTTTTTGGTGTACCACATTTTTTTTTCTTTCCACCAGTGGCGTTCGTACAGAATTTGACCCACCTATTTTGGCAAAAAAAAAAAATGTGGTACCTAAAATGCTTTTTGGGATACATAGTACATGTATGCCGAATTTCATTAACATATCTAAAGTGGTATTACAGATATTAATAATAAACGATTTTTTTTTAAAAATTTTACCACCCTGTTTTAAAAAGTTAAGACGTTTAACATACGTTCATATAAGTTTTCTTCTTAAAATGGGAAAAATGCCCTTTTTTTTAATATTTACATACAATTAGAAAACACCTCTATAATGTAAAAAAAAATATTAAACATGATATTTTATTTCTCGTAAACAGCTGATTTTATCGATGTCAATCAGGAATACCTTTATTTTAAAGGTTAAAGCTACCCAACAATAATATTGTTAAGCCTTTATCATACAGGGTGTTAAAAAATTTGCTATTATTGTGTCAAAGCTAGTCCGTCCCTGGCAAACTAAATAAGCCAAATATGATTTACGGGGTTCATTTTAAGAAGACTTATCTAAAACATCATATTAAAAAATATATTAAATTACGCCTAGTATTTTAAAAGTTATATAAACAAAAACGATTTCCGGGGGCGTCTGTTATGTACCTGTATCTCTGGGGGGGAGGGTCATAGGAAAAAAATTTTTGGGGGAACTTGTCATAATATTTTTGGGTTTTCAAGATTCCGAGAGGTTCCCCCTATTCTGAGACACCCTGTATTGACATTTGCCTCTACTTCCGGTTTAAAGAAGTGGCGTGAATTTTGATATTTTAAAAAAAAACACTCTTTATTCAAATTTTACATGCTATTTTTGATATAAAATTTGTATTTATATCCTGTACCCTTTTTGTTGGTTGTCAAAAAAATGTCTAAAGGACACATTATAGGTACGTACTTAGTTATGCATCCTTTAGACAAGAAGGGGAAAAGGTATGTTATTTATGTAAAAAAAATTATACAAAACCTGGCCACAGATTTTAGATTTCGTTACTTTAAGAGGCCGAGATTTTTGGATAGGAACTTATCCCTTATTTTACATAAGTTTTTTATAGGAGTTTAATAAATGGAATAAAGTCCTCCCTGCATTATAAATTTCAAGACAATTTTATCCTTAGAAAATCAGGTTCAATTAGATTGAAAATTTTGAACCTACTCTTTCCAACCAATCAGAAGCTTTTATTTACAATCATCTCCATGGCAACGACAAAAATTTCCGGAAATATTCATCCACTAGCACTTCCGGCGAAATTACACTGGAAATTTCCCTGTCACATTTGAAACGTCAAAATATTCAAAATAATGACGCGGGAATTACAGTGCCTTATTTATGTAGAATTATTACCATTTTTTTTTAAAAAACATAAATGTGAATATTTTTTGCTTATAAAAATAAAAATTTATCAAATTTAATTTGTCAAATGTTTAAAATTATTTATTACATTAATCCCAATAAGAAATTTAATAACAAATGTTTGTAACTAAATTTAAGTGATGTTCAAATTTAACAAAAGTTTTCTCGTTTTATTGGAGAATAAATAGGACTTAAAACTGAAATTTGCTCGGAATATTGTAAATGTCTATGTTTAGTAAAATATATAAAATATTTGCACAAGTTTATTTAATTTGAATTTAGATATTTTATTAAATTTAGTTGAAGATTTTACTAGATATTCTTGGATTCTTGTAAACAGTTTTTCATGCGTGGTTTCTTCGTAGTTAAGATCTTCAATGCATTTTGATAAATAGGGAAGCTGACGATGGTATTTTTTAATGTTGAATATTCTTTGCACAATCTACACAATCCGTATTTTGTTAAGTCTAAAGCCATTTTTATACTATACACTAGGTATAATTTTTCTGTTGTCGATTCAGTTTTTTAATAATTAGATAGTACCTAATAATCTATTTTTTACGTAGTTGACATTTTTTTAAGTCTAGCGGGGCCCTTACTACGTTCTTTTACATTTCATGGCCGCCTAGACGTTTTTAACGGATCAGCGAAACAAGACATAGATAGGGCTTATTTTAGACTAATAATAATCAAAAGTAACTGATGTTCCAATTTAAAATTAGTAGATTAAAGTTAATAAAAGATGGAAATATAAGATGCCTTTTTTATAAAGATTCTATGCAACTAAAGTAGAAATTTGCATTTTAATTTACTAAGAAAAAAGCTTCATTTTGTTAAGCATAAATCGAAGTAGGGTATCTAAGAGTCATAATTATCAAAAAATAAATGATGTTCCACTAATATTAGTAGATTAACGTTGATAAAAGATGGAAATATAAGATGTCTTTAAGTTATTTATAAAGGTTATATATAACTAAAGTTAGAATAAAATTTTTTTTTACTAAGAAAAAGCTTCATTTGGTTAAACATAAAATCTTGAAGTATTTATATTTATATTTTTAAATTTATACTAGGTTCAAAATTTTCTACCGAATATCCCACTTAATATTACGGAAATTTTTCTTCGGTCACGAATAGAAAATCCCTCGTCGCTTCGCGACTCGGGTAATTTTCAAAAAAATTCGTGACCTCAAAAAAAATTTTCCGTAATAATTTATGCACTAGGATATTATAAGTGAAAATTTCAAAATATCCTTAAATATACGATATTACCGCCCCGCTTTCAGGGAGTTTTGGTTAGAATAAAAATGTGCAGTTTTCGAATTTTCCTTTAGTTGCGTCCCAAATCCAATTTACATATCAAATTTCAAGTTTTTACTCCCTCGGGAAGTGCCCCATAATTTTGATAAGTCAGTAAATTAGTGAGTGAATGAGTCAGTCAGTAGTAAAATGAGCGATTTTTAAATCGAATATCTCAGAAACCACTTGACATAACTTTCTTTTTTTACTTATGTGAATTAACTTACAAAAAAATCTTATACCTTTATATGAAATGATAACAAAGTTATGATGGGGGAAACACGCTAAAACATTTCTTGTAATATACACACTGCGTGGGTCACTCTGGAACTTGGCCTGGCGCACCGTAGTATGGTGCGCCCAGATTCCTTTTCAAATAATTTTTGTAGAATTTTTCCAATATAAGAAGTAATCCTGATATAAATTATACAATGAAAAAAAGTTTTATTTATTGAAATTATGTGTATAAAGTTTAAATTATAGCTTTTAAATTATACTTTTATTATTAAGTATGCTCAATAATTTCTGGTTTAAGAGTGCATTTACGCTACACCCGACAGGTCGCCTTTAGGGGTCGGGCGAAAGGACGCGGAGACGGTGGACGGAGACTCACAAACTCCCACTACTACAATTTTCGTATAGCCGCATTAAATAGTTTTTTTACATTACAAGATGCGAAAGTACTTTTGGTGTGAGGTGGTTTTTAAATGGCCGAGGCGAAGCCGAGGCTATTTAATACCGAACCTTGATGGCCTTCGCAATAATCATTAACATAATGTTTTAATAGAAATATCAGAGATTTTGAAATTTTCCCTTTGTTAAAAATTAATCCATAGCAACACATTTATTGTTGACATTATCTGTCATCAGCACTTTGAATTATTGTTAATTTATAAATCCATTCCCATTTTAAAATGTTAAAAAAAATATGAAAATGGCTTTCAAAAGGCAGTTTACCTTGGGTGTGCCTCACTTCTGCCAGACAAATCTAAAAGGTACCATCAAACATATAAATCGTTTTCTGAATGGCTTGCTACAAAAAATGTGGGCGGATTGACGAGAATGTGATTTTGGCGTATTTTCAAGAAAAACCCCTAGTCTTTATCACCACCAACCCTCTGGTCTGTATATTCCATGCTCGGGTTAACAATTTCCGTAAACAAAAATCAAGATATTTCGGAGTTCAAGAAACTATTGCTTTATTAAAAAAAAAAACGATGGTTATGAGGCAAAAAATAAAAAATTTCAAAAAAAGAAGAAATCATAAAGTTTTTACTTAACGCGCCTGATCAAAGTTACTTAGCAATGAAAGTAATAGCCATTATGGGAGTGGCTGGGGCATGCCGGACAGACGAAATATAAAAGAATAAGCTAACTAAGTGATGTAAAAATAAGAAATGACGTGGCTATAGTAAAAATAGTGGAGTCTAAAAATAAAGTTAAAAGTAACTTTGTAGTAACCAACGATGAAGGCCAGTTCCTTATGTCAGATTTCTACAGGAATATTTTAAAGTTTGAGACCAAGGAATGTTCTAGATGAGCGTTTATTGTATCGTTATGAAAGAAGTAAATGTGTTAATCAAGTAATTGGAAAGCACACCATTTCAAATGTACCTAAAGAAATTGCGAAGTTTGAAGCTTGAAGACATCAGTAGATACACTGGCCATTCTTTTAGAAGAACGTAAATTTATTTTCCTTCCAATGCTTGGGTGTCGATACTTTTGACTTAAAAAGGCATGGAGGTTGGAAGTCTTTTTCGGGTTTCGGAGGGATATATTGCTGAATCCTATAGTAATAAGGTGGAAATTTCAAAGAAGATTTTACACGAAATTCCTACCAATATTTCCCCCTAATGAAGTAACAGTGAAAAATATAAATATTAACGTAGTTAAAGGTGAACGATACCCCAACAACAAATTTAAAAAAGTTAATTCAAGTATTATTCCTTCAATTTCTTTTGCTAATTGCTCAAATTGCACAATTACTTTTAATGTTAATACCTAACCTAGTTTTTTTAAAAAATTTTGTCATAAATTGGTTACTTTTTATAAATAAACCTAATATTTCCCACAAGCATATTTTCTTTTTTTTACTCTTACTTTTTTGTCCAGGCGCTGAAAATATTACTTTCGTAGCTACCAACGCTTAGCGACCAGGTAACACGAAGGTTCTGTTTCGTTATCATTTGCGTTGCTAGGACCACAAAGTTTTCTTATTTATACAGTAGTAGAAAAAATAATATATTTTATTTAGGTTCTTAAATGCGATGTTGTTTTCGATTGCAAGCTTACAGGAGATAACGTTTTTCGGTAACTATTTTTCACTTAAATGACATAAATTATACACCATTTTAAAGGTAAGGAAATAACCTATGCCTCTGCTGTAACGGATTTTTGGAATATAAGTCGAGTTAAGAGAAAATAGTATCTAAACATAACCGATTTTAGGGTGACTTTCACTCAAGGAAATATTAAAAACTAAATTCAAATTTAAAAAACTATTACAGCAGAAGCCTAGATTTAAGTTTTGGCTTTCATATAGTTTTTAAAAATTATCGATAACTTATACTGTTTTTGAGAAAAACATTATGCTCCGAACCCCAAATTGGACCCAATTTTCGCGGTGCGAATGGACTCTTAATGCGAAACTGTTTAAATTATTCTAAAAAAAAATTAAAAAATAATTTAAAAAATATCATTTAGTATACAGAGTGCCCTAACTCTATTTATACACTTAATATCTCCGCCCCTGTACGTGATACCAAAAAAACTGAAAATAAAAAATGTGTGTTTGGTGGCGCTTATTTTATTAACAGTATTATAATACTGGTAATAAAATTAGTGTTACCAAACACACATTTTTTATTTTAAGTTTTTTTCTGCATCATGTACAGGGGAAGAGATATTTAGTGTATAAACACAGTTAGGACACCCTGTACAATCCTTCTTGAGCTAGGTATGTATTTTCTACCCTTAAGGATGCAGTTTCAAAAGTTATCAATAGCAAAAACAAATTAAAATTGTGGAAAGATCAAGTAAACGTCAAATATATGTGATAAATCCGCCACAATCTCATAGAAATTATTCAAATTAATATTAAAAATATTTAAAGAAGTTTTGATGATTTTCTTCATTAATCCCGTTTGAAGAGAAAGTGGTTCTAATCATAGAGAAATCGTAATATCATCTTCAGATAATTATGTCTGCCGTGTCCATGAAATCGGGAACATATCTTTAACGCCCATGTTTAAATTATTAAACAAATTAGTTGGTCATGATTTTTTTAAAGTTGAAACCCCTGACCCGATTGGAGGTTTCGTTTCGAAAAAATGCATGTTGAAGTAGGACCGTTTTAAATTAATTTACGGATCCAATTATTTTAATACATTTTTTTAAAGGTCTACAAGTCATTATACAGGGTGTTTGGCACATGAGTAGACATACGTAAATCTGAGATAGGATAGGAATTTTTTTTTTGAATTTTTTATTATTATTTTTTTAATTTCAAACTAAAATAACTTTTTGAAAAATCATTAAACTGACAACATTTTTATTTTATTTTAAATTAGACTAATACTACAATTATACAAATTTAATAATTGGGGCCCAAGACAGCTACAAAGAAAAATACGGGCCCTCAAACCACATAAAGAGGTAAAAAATAATTGTAAGAGCTAACTTTGCTTTGCATTAAAAAAACTAGAAATGATTGAGTATTTCCAATTAGTCAAAAACATTTTGAATTTTACCCTTTCGAACGATATGCAATAACCATAATTTGCTTAAAAACAGCAGGAGTTATTTGTCAACTTTATCAAGGTGGGCATTTTTTTACGATATTCTATTTTTGAGGTAAGTGCATTTTTTGCCTTAAAAAAATTCACCCCCAACATCGTTTTCTCATTTCTACTGTAATTACTCCTGGCAACATCTCTTCTTTCATTATTTAAAATGCAGTATTTATGCAATTTATTAAATCTTCATTTTTTTTCACTACGTGGACATAGGCTGTTTCCCTTTTTGGGTTTCCAAAAAAGGGAAAAATCGAGCGGGGTAAGTTCAAGTCCCGGCCTCCACGGTCGCCAGACCTCACCCCGCTCGATTTTCACGGGGCGTTGATTGAGAGGTTTTGGGGAAGATAAATGTTAGGGGAAGTAAAAAGACCGACAAATGTTTTAGCCCTTCGAGCGCTAGCATCGACCATCTGTTTAGGAAAACATAAACTAAATAATTATTTATTGATTTATTTAAAGAAATATAAAAAAGATTTCTGTAAAATTTTTATAAACCAACGCGTATGCCTCGTAAACGTAACCTACCATCGAAAACCGACGTTGTCAGATGTTGTGAAACTGAACCCCTTGTTCATTCTTGAAATTCTTTTACTAGCAAAAGACTATGGAACTAAAGATTCCATTGATTATCTAAAAAGATTAAGTGAAATTTATGAGCAATGTCACAATGTTTATGTTTAAACATTTTAATGCAATTTTTAATGAACATAAATGTGAATTTGGGATAAAAAGTACAATTGGGGAACAATTATTATTGAATATAGAAGGCGATTACGGTAATTGGAAAATTCATAAGAATCACAAATTGTATATTTTGATATTTTTATTAATATAAAAGTGTTTTGAACATTACGATGGGGAAATTGAAAGTTTAGAAAAAAAAAAAAAATTAGGCAGTAAAACCTACAAAAAACCCCATAGAAAAATTAATATTTTGACTTCTTAAATTACCACACACGCACGCGATTCCTTTTTTAGATACGGGGGGTTTTGAGCTTTTAAAAAAAGCCATGCTTTTATTTGTAACTTAAAAAAAACCCCCCTTTTGGATTTTGTTAACACATTCTAACAAAAAATTAATTTCCCAGATTCCTAAAACAAATAGAAATATTAAATAAATCGAAATATCATGTATTTTTTTTTTTAAATACTTATTTCACTTCAATACCCAAAAAATTATATTTATTTAAATTTAGTTTTGTCATGTTATATTTTATTAGAGGTTTTATTATTAGGTATTTTATTACATATTTATATGTTTGTATAGAGTTGTATAGAGAAAATATTTTTAATAAAGAAAAATTTTTCGTTATTTATAAATTTTAATTGTTTTAATAAATATGTTTTCAAACAAAATTTGATTTATAAAAAGAAAGGGTAAATGATGTTGGCGTTAGCATCCTATGCATTTTAATTTTTGGGGAGTGTTTTTAGTGAGAATAAAGACTAGTTTTTTTTTTTTTTTTTTGGAACCTTTTTTTTTTTTTTGCGACTATTGGTCTAAAAATTGTAGCCTCAATAAAGGGCTTAATAAATACGCCCCAAAAAAAAAAAGATACACAAAAAACTAGTAATTAGTCCTTTTTTCTTTATTCCCACTAAACCAACAGCTCAAAAAAGATTTATTTTGGAGACACTGTGCTGTACCTTTAAAGGTAAGTTAAATTTTTTTTTTTAATTTTTTTTTCCAAAAAATATAGGCACATAGCTATTAAAATAAAAAAAGTTAAAGGGGTGGACTTTTGGCGGGTCCCCCTTCCCCAGAGCTGAACCCAATCACGGTAAGCATAATTAAAAAAAAGCTTTTAAATTTATCAGTCTTTTTTTTCTTCTCAAACTGAAAATAATTAAATAAAAAATGTATCTAAGCACAAAAATAATTATCATGGTCAATATCCCGTAAAGGGAAATTTCTTTAGTCTGGCAACGCAGTTGTACAAAAACCCATTCTATTTTATGTTTTTAAATAAAAATTTTAAAACCCAGGTCACCACTTAAATTCGGCCGTTGTTTACACAAACGCCGTAAATTTTATTGGGGCGCACCAATCGATCACGTTTTTTTCGGAATCACTCGGCATCAGTCCTCCTCAAAAAGGACGAAAGATGCTATTTGCATTGGTTTAAGAAAGATAGAAATAATTTTTGTCGCGAGCCACTTTTGTTTTCATAGGATTAGGCATCTTCCCAAAACACTATCAATCAACGGTCTACGTCAACGCAGTAAAAAAAACGTGAATATTTAAAAATCGTAAATGCGGGGATTTAAATAATAAAAAAGAGATTTTTTTTTGAAGTAATTCAAAAATAAGAAAACGATGTCGAAGGGGAATTTTTTTAAAAAATTTAAAATCAATATCATCCCGTTTTATTTAGTAGCTCCTGAAATTTTTTTAAAAAAAATGACTTCCCTTTAAAAAAATAGAATTTCGTAAAAAAAGCCCACTCGATAAAGGACAAAAACTCTTGTTTTTTTAAGAAATTGTGGTTTTGCATTTTGTTCGAAAGGGCATGAATTAAATGTTTTTGACTAATTAAAAATACTCGATCATTCTTAGTTTTTTTTTAATGCAAAAAAGTTGGCTCTTAGAATTGTTTTTTACCCTTTTTTGTTTTAGGGCCCTTTTTTTTTTGTACCCATGGCCCTTTAATTATTTAATTTGTATAATTTTAGAATACTTAGATTAAAATAAAAAAAATGGGGGGAGTTTCACGTTTTTTTAAAAAAAATTATTTCAGTTTAATATTTAAAAAAATTTAAATTTTGGAAAAAAAAAAAAAATCTAAAAAAAAAAATATGGGGGCCCTTAAAATACCTGGGACCGTAAGCAGACACCCCTACCTATCTCATTTGTAGGTCTACTCATGTTTTTGATCCCAACCAAATCAAATATAATATTCTATTATAAAGGTGATAATACATTATAAGACGGAATTTCCTTTTTTTAAAAATTAATGTTTTTTTTAGTTTTTACGTATCACGATAAACACATTTTTTTTAGTTACTTTCATTATTCAGAATTATCATTATTGTCAAAGAACCCCCAAAAATTCTATAATCATTATTTACATTTCCCAAATTTTAACCCCTAAAAAAAGGGTAGATATTTGCATAATAAATTTTCCTTTAAACTAACAATCTATTACCCTATATTAAAAAATTTTTTTTAACTATAAAACCCTAAATAGGTTTTGTATATTTTATCGTAAACACCCCCCCAAATTTAAAATTTTTTAAAACTTGATCTTTTCAAATAGTATTTACATACAAAGGGGCAAAGGAATTTAATCTTAAAATGGCTCCGCCCCTTGTGTTAGGGGGGTCAACACAACCCCTTGTAGAAAAATAAGTATCTAGCAGTATTTTTTTAAGCATCAGGTTAGCCATACATTTAAGTTATCTCTAGTAAATCTTAGTATATTCAGTGACAGTTAATATTAAAAAAAAAAAATAAAAATTTAAAAAAACCAAAAAAAGGAATTTAATTTAAAAATAGTTTGAAAATAATAAAACAAAAAATTTTAAAACTACAGCCATTGTAGCAACCAAATTTAATAATAATTTGTGTCATCGGTGACTATGCATTCGGTGGCACACCACAATGCCGAACGCCCCGTATAAAAATACGGGGTGGAAAATCCCCCGATATGAAAAATTTCCTGTTGATATTTAAAACTTAATTATAAATAAAAATAATATATTTATTTATTGACTTGTTTTAATTAACCGTTTACTTCCTTCATTAAAACCACAAAAACCCAGTTTTTATTTGAAATTTCCTGTATCGACGGATTTCAAAAAAAATTATGCAAATTTGATTGATGATTGACGTTGACGAGTATTTAATGATAGAAAGGCCGTCCCCCACCTTTCTCTTCGGATATTGACCCCAAATTAGCCAATGTCCAGAATGCGATTCCGTTAGCTTTAATCGATTTAAATAAAAAAAGAAATACAAGTCGTCTTCATTGGGTTCTGCTTATTGAGTTTTACCATTTTTTTGTCGCATAAAGATATTATAAATTGAAGGCGTTTTTTTTAAAAGTAAATGGTTTTTTTTTTAAAACCTTCTAAATATA
>JAHBCN010011009.1:0-29951 GCA_019359885.1 Listronotus oregonensis | reverse complement strand
GATTTAATTTTTTTTATTAACTATTTTCCTAGCACCCTATATATGTAAATACTTACTTCTCTTTTCCCCTGTCTTAACGGTCCCAGTACAAAGTTAGTCTTGACAGTGGTGTATTCTGGAAGCATAGACTGTGACGTCACCATCTCGCAGGTGCTTAATCCAAATAACGTTTTTTTCCCTTTTGTTTTTTTTTTGTTCGATGATTTTTAGTTTTTTTCCAGTCTTCTAAAAAAGATAGGTATATTATAAAATTTGACTGTATTTGCTTAAAAGATATCAATAGAAATAAAAAACCTTATTGGCCAGTATTGCTTTGTTCGTGACATTTTAAATTTTAAACCTGGAGCCCGATTCTATAAGAAATTTTTTTTGACATTTTTTTCCATCTCTTTCGAAACAGAAAATTTATGAGCCCCTTAAGGGCAAAAGAACATGGATCCTTTTTTACTTTCTTTTCCTTATATTTTTACAGAATCCAGTTGAAAAAAATTTTTTAAAAAAAAAAAACATTAGACATCTTTATTTATTTTAAAATGAAGAAAATATAAAAAAATGAAAAATTTTTTTTTTTGGGGAAGGTAATAAAATTAGAATTAGAAAATGGTCGATTAATCAAAAAATTTAGTAGAAACTCTAGAGAATTCATTACGCATTTTTTTTTTCCTTGGTATTTTTTTTCTTCTTTTTGAAGTAGTCTTCTTAGTATTGCCCCAACTACTTTCTTCTTGTTGTTCTGCCTTACAGGGGCAGCTCGAGTTTCGTCGGTAACTTTTGTTTTATCAGTAGTATCGTCAGATGTGCTCCCAAATTTTTCGATTTAACCAAATTCGGGTTCTTTTTTTCAATTCCAAGCCTTTCGCGGTTGAAGAACTGTCATTATTTGGTATTGGTTTAAAAATAAAAGGATGTAATAACCTTATATTATACAAAATGTTTTCCTAAGGTAAGTGGTTTTTTTAATATATATATATATATATATATATATATATATATATATATATATATATATATATATATATATATATATATATATATATATATATATATATATATATATATATATATATATATATATATTTTTGTTTATTAATTAAGTGCCGATCTTAAATGTGTAATTTCTTGGGTGGTTTTAAGAAGGAAAGTTAATATTAACATATGTCATGGCCCCTTTTAAAATTTTTTAAAAAAGTTTTTACAAGGGGTTTTTAATTTAAAGAAAAAAAAAAACCCCTTTTTAAAAATTTTCCAAAAAAGAAAAAAAATTTTTTTTTGGAAAACCCTTTTTTTAAAAAGTTTTTTTAAAAATTTTTTTTAAACCGGTTTTGGGGAATTTGGGTTTTCCGTTTTAACAAAAAGGGGGGTTTTTAAAAAACAAAAAAAAATTTTTTTTTTTTTTTTTTTTTGGGGAAAAAAAAAAGAGTTTTTCAAAAAAAATTTTAAATGAAATTTTCAAAATTTTTTAACCCAAACTTTTGGTAATTAAAAATAAAATTTTTTGGGGTTTTGGGAAACCAAAAAATTTTGGAACCCAAAATTTTTTAAAATTGATGAAACCTGTGACTGATATGACATATACCTTGCCAACTCCAATTCACCCATCTTGTTAGTCTTTTCGACCGGTCCTCTCTTTCCTTTTCCACCCTTTCCAGAATTTCCTTTTCCAGGATTTTTCTTCGCCTTGGTGTTGGTCCTTTGTGCTTGACTTAACAATTTTACTCTAACAGGGTCGTATTGTTTTCCTAAGAGCCGATTGATCCTGTTTAGGACTGCGTCGACAAATCTGTTGTATTTGGAAATGTAGATTTGGGGCATCTTTGGTTGTCCTTTAAAGGAACCTACGAAAAACACATATATATTACATATGGAATAATCTGTTGACAGGAAACTTAATTATAAGACATTTTGATTATCACATGACTTAACTTATCTATACTAATATTATAAAGAGGAAAGATTTGTTTGTTTGTTTGTTTACATTGAATAAAATTAATTAAAAATTCTTTTACCATTAGAATCCTACATAATCCCTGATAAACATAGGCGATAAAATATTTTTAAAAACGTTAGGGATATTTTTCCGTGAGAACGGGAAAAGAAACTGCCAAAATCGCGTAGTACACGCGGGCGAAGCCGCAGTCGAAATACTAGTGAAATATATAAAAATGTGGTGAATTTTTGAGCATTAAATAAGAAATATTATATGGTGGTTATCAATCTCTTTTTTAAGCGGTAAAACCAATATTTTTTTTAAAATTATGTTCTCTCACCTTGGTATTTTTTAAGTTTCTCGCTAAAAAATAATCAACAGTATATAAAAAGTCATCCAACAAGAACTAAACAGGACCATATTTGTGGCTTCCCTTATGTTAAAAAAATAGCCATCTTGTGTATTTTTTCCCGTGGAATTCTAAGAAACACTTAAGGAAATTATTTAAATTGAAAAAAAAAAATACGATTTTAAAAGCGTCTCTTTTTTCGGGATTTTTTTATACAATATTAGTAACAACAGAATTAATTTAATTCATATGGGTAATTTCTGATCATAACTAGAAAATAGAAAAAGTAACAATAAATACCAAGCCTTTTATTTTCTTAAATAAAATCAAAACTTTTTTTTTTTCGGCGATATGTACATTACGAACGCCCCTGGAAATCTTTTTTTTTTAAATAATTTTTTTAAAACTAGGCGTAATTTAATTTTTTTTTGATATGATGGTTACTAGATAAGTGTTCTTTGAACCGATTTAATCATATTTGGTTAAAATTTTGTTTGCCAGGGAAGGACTAGCTTTGACACAATAATCCCCCGTATGAAAAGGGCCCAACAATATTATTTTTGAATAAAAGATAAAAAAAAAGGTATTCTTGATTGACATCAATAAAATTAACAATATCATGGTTGGTATTTTTTTTACATTATACGTCGACGTTCTGGCAAAAATCACTAAGTCCAAAATGATAGTTTCGAGAAAAATGAGATTCAATTTTATAATTGGAAGAAAAAATTTTATTTCATAAAAAAGTTTCCCCTTAGAAAATAATATTGTTTTATATAGTATGATACAACAAGTAGCGACATGCAGACTTTTGAGAAATGACGAGATTGATTTTTTGATGGACTTAATGAGTTTTGTTGGATAAAAAAATGGAAATTCCTAAATAGTGAAATATTTTATTTCAATAAAAAAAATTACAAAGTACATTCGTTGTTGAAAAATTTAACTTATCACTAAAAAACTAATTTAAAAAAATCATAGCAAACCCAAAAAAAAACTAATCTTCTTCGCTTTCACTTTCAATGCTGGGCTCAGCGTTTCTGTTCTGACAAGCTGCCGATTTGGGGAAGTGACAGATACCAATTATGAATTCCCGGGGGGATTACTTCACTGGTGCATAATTTTTTTCAGGTCGTTATATTTCTGGACAGAAATGGGTAACATCTCAGTATATGCCTTATTTAGCGAAATGGTGGCTGATGAACGTCTGCCTTTGCCACTGATGTTTATAGAAAATAATCCCCTGTATGACTGTATCGGTATTTAATATTCCAGGATTAGCCTTTTCGATTCGGAAATTTTTTTACATGTAGCCACTTTACTTTTCCTCCATTGATGTCGACTGCTTTATTTTTTAAAATTTTTTTGGAAAGGGCCTTGAAATCAAAAAAGTCTCTATACTTCAGTTTTTGACCTGATACGGGTCGTTTTTTTTTTTCCCCCCTTTTGGATCGAGATTTTTTTAAAAATGTTTATCCAGTCATTTAGTGTGTAAACTGCCACATTTCTTTTTTCTTTTTCAATTGCACTATGCATACTATCACCCCCCATCATCGAGGGCCCCAGTTCCCAAAAAAATTTATGTTCAACTGTAGTAACAGGGTTTTTTTACGTGGTGAACGAAATAGCAGCATAGCAAGAACATTCTGATTTCTATTCTGCCCACCACATGTATCGGAAAACAATGAGACCTCTGTAACATGATTAGGAAGACTAGTAAGGTATTGGTAAATGCACGTTGCTATTTCTAAACTACCCCGTGCTCCATTAACTTCAGTCCATGTGTAACAGTGGGGTTGTTGGGTGGAGCTCCTTCATACACAGTTAAATTATAAGCGCATAGTTTCCTACTGTAATACAAGGGCGAAACGTCACTGCTTGGATTTGCAGGACACTTTGAAGATCAAACGTCGCTGTAACAAAGTGGGGTAATTGCATCCCTTTTTCTTTATCAGCCTTTTTTCGACTCGTTTGCATCAGCTTCTCGTCTCTTATGTTCGTAGGTTGACTCAAGAGAATTTTCCTTTTTGTTCCACATTTGATGATTGGTACTTCATACAAAGTGCACACTGATCCTTTCGGGGTTTTAAAAAAATGAGTAATTGTATTCATTACAGAACACTCGTTTGTACGTTGTAAAATTTTTTTGGGAATATGACCATTCTCCTGAAAAAATTCCCCTTTGTAGAGAAATTACATTTTAGCTATCGACAATGTTGCATCTAAATTTTTTTTTTTGAGATGACTTTTGCAATAGTGTGACTGGTTTAAAAAAGGGAAACTTTCGATGTGATTTGTAATAATTTTTTTTTTTTTTTTCAGTGATTTTGTTGGAGGGATTATCCTTATCGCATGTCATCTCCGTCATACAACCCCGTGGATTCACTTTTGTTTGCAAAAGCTTTATTTAGGGGTCCGCTTATAGAAAGAGTCTTTAAAAAAAACTTTTAAAAACTTGTTGGTTTTTTATTTTTTTAAAAAAAAAAATCTTTGCTATTACTTCTTGCCTTGGCGGTCTCTAAATTCTTCGGAACATCTAAATTTACATTTACTGCAATCCACAGACTGTGGAATTTTAGCTGATGTTGGTCCTTTTTTTTTTAACGTAGGGTTGACCTAGATTTCTACATTTTTTTTTTTATTGCGAGCCCTTTTTTTTTTTTTTGCTTTATTCCAACGGCTTTTTTTCTTGCCATTTAGAGACAATCTAGAAGCCCTGACTCCCCAAAAATTTAAAACACAAAACTTCAGTATTGCTGGGACAAAAAAAAAGTTCACTTACCTTCAATTTCCCCCTCAGTTGCAGAGCTGTCTTCATTAACTGGCTCGTAATTTTTATCTTTCATCACTACATCCAAAAGGATCACTACTTTTATCTTCTTCATTGATCTATAAATATTAATGTCAATCAAAAAATTTCCGTATAAAGTTGAAGGATGTAGGTTTTACCTGACTTTGATCATCAGTTATTTCATTATAAGACAATGATTCGACTGGATCTATATCGGAATCTGTGGCCTTTATTTGTGTTGCCTTGAACAAAAATCAAACTGCTAAATCAAAAACTTGAACATCTTGGTAGTTTTTTTTTATACCTGATTATCTAAAATAATACCCAGCTGTGAATTTTTAGGAATTTTATGAACAATGAGGTGAGGGAGACTCATTAAAGCTCACGTCGCTTTTGTAATATTCTAAAAGAACAAATCAAGACTTATCTAGTAAACTACGGAACTGCTTAAAGTTTCTTACCTGTCGTGTCAGAGTTTCTTCCAGATTTTGGGGTTCTAAAGTTACAACTGATTGCACAATTATTTTAGGTTTTTTATTGTTATTCGCATCCTGAGCAAGTCCCCCAAAATTCGCTTGCCCCTACAGTCTTGCATTTTTAAGCTCGTTTTTTGTAAATACAATCAAAATTCACGAATATTTATTAAAAAAAAATTTTTTTGATTATAATGATTATCAATCATAACCTCAAAACTAAATGTCAAATAAATCACTAAGTCCAGACTTAACAGTTGTTGGAGATGGGAAAAGGGCACTAAGTCCATTTAATGACTTTTGCCTGTTAAAAAAAAGGTTGTATGTGACTTGATTATTAAATCCTAAGTATGCAAGGGGGTATATATGCTGAAATGGACATAATGAGGTTTGCCTGTCGAAAATTTTTCCCTTTTTTTTAGAATGTTTGCTTTTTCATTAACTCAAAAATGAAAAAAAAGGATTTTTGTGATTTTTTTTAACGCCGACGATTATAAAGGGTGTTTTCTAATTGTACGTCAATATTTAAGGAAGCAATTTTTGGGTCTATTTTAAGAAGAAAACTTCATATGAACGTATGTCCCAAACGTCTTAACTTTTAAGATACAGGGTGGTAAAATCTTCAAAAATAAATCATTTATTATTAATATCTGTAATACCACTTTAAATACAGGGTGGCCGTCCATATATATCAAAATGGGTCAAATTTTGATCGCGAATAACTTTTGAACAAATAAAGATTTCAAGATGCGGCTTTCGCAAATATACTTATATTTCTTTAAAGTTTATTCTCGTATCTTTACCATTTTTATGTGACATTCCATTAGCTCAAAAACAAAATGGCCGATTTTCCGATATAGGACAACTTTGTTATTTTAAATGGAACACCCTGTATATGTTTCAATATTTTTAAAATTTAATCTTTCCCCTTTAAAAAAATGTAACACAAGCTATGGTTGTCTTAAAAAATAACGCATTTATTCACCACCAAAGAATTGACTGTATGTCGAATAGGAATATTATTTTAAAAGGATTTTTTGAAAAAGTCCCTTCGGAAACAAAGTTATCTCGTTTCCATAACAGCAAAAGCCTCATTGTCAGCCATTGTTGGTGCATTTTCGACAAGTTATTTTAATTAGGAAGCGCAAAATGTTCTCGTTAAGCGAAAAAGGAAGAAATGTGTTATTATGTTTGCCGAAACCAAATCAGTAAAAGAAACCCAGCGAAGATTTAGAAACATGTTTAATAAAGCTCCACCCAAATTCAATTAAAATCTGGTACAGAAAATTCTGGAGTACAGGATCTTTAGCCCGTAAAAAGAAATAAGTAAACAATGAGAATTTGCTAAATAAAACGTTACAATTTCTGGAGATAACTCAGGAAGATCCAACATTGTCCAAACAAGAAAAATCTCAAGTTCAGTCCATATTCCTAAAACTACAGTACAAGAAATCATGTAAAAAGAACTTCAATTAAAGCCATACAAAATTCAAATGTTACAAGAAATAAAAGAAACTGATTTTCCACAAAGGGTGGAATTTTGCCAGAGAATTCAAAATTTAGTAAGGAACAATATACATTTTTTGGATAGACTAATAATGTCAGACGAAGCCACATTTCACCTCAATGGAAAAGTAAATAAGCATAACTGCAGGTTTTGGGCAACAGAAAATCCTCGACAAAAGTCACAGTCTGGTGTGGTATGTCAAAGCAAAAAATTTATGGGCCATTTTTTCTTCATGAACCAACTGTAACCTCTTGGACTTACGTTGATATGCTGGAAATATTTTTTTACCCCCAATTGCAAGAAGAAAATCTATTGAATTTCGTCTATTTTCAACAAGATGGGGCTACACCACATTATGCTAACATTACCAAGGATTCACTGACCAACGTTTTCGAAACCGGTGGATTGGAAGAGGAGCCCTATTTCCTGGCCACCTCGTTCACCAGAATTTGACTGTGGGGATATGTGAAAGAGAGGTGTTATAGTCCACTTCTCCAAAATTTAGATCAATTAAAGGTAATATCCGAAACATAATAGAAAATATTCCTGAAGAATTTTTAGTCAATAGTTGTTTTTTTGAATTTAAATAAGTGCGTCGAAGTCGGCGGAAGGCATTTTCAACATTTACAGTAGTTTTTAAAAGTAATGTAACCTTATTGTAACTATTATTTTGTGAATAACCTAAACCTTTGGCGATCCTTTTTTTTTGTAACATATGAAGCAAATTTTAATTTCTAAATAATACTGTTTGTCGACATGCAGTCAATTTTTCGAAGGTCAATAAATACGTTGTTTTTTGAGATAACCATAGCTTGTGTTACATTTTTTTAAAGGGGAAAGATTAAATTTTGAAAATATAGAAACATATAAAGGGTGTTCCATTTAAAATAACATAGTTGTCCTATAATGGAAAATCGGCCATTTTGTTTTTGAGCTAATGGAATGTCATAATAAAATCGTGAAGGTACGAGAATAAACTTTAGAGAAATATAAGTGCATCTGCAAAAACCGCATCTTGATACCTTTATTTGTTCCAAAGTTATTCTCGATTAAAATGGGTCAAAATATGGCCGGCCACCCTGTATTTTAATGAAATTTTACATGAATGTACTATGTATTAAGAAGCATTTTTTTGGTGTACCACATTTTTTTTTTCTTTCCACCAGTGGCGTTCGTACAGAATTTGACCCACCTATTTTGGCAAATAAAAAAATGTGGTACACTAAAATGTCTTGATACATAGTCATATGCCAGTTTCATTAACATATCTAAAGATGGTATTACAGATATTAATAATAAATGATTTATTTTAAAATTTTACGCACCCTATCTCAAAAGTTAAGACTTTTAAGTTTTATATACGTTCATATGAGTTTTCTTCTTAAAATGGACCCAAATAATCCTTTAATATTTACATACAATTAGAAAACACCCTCTATAATAAAATATAAACATGATATTTTATTTCTCGTAAAAGCTATTTTATCATTCAGGAATACCTTTAGTTTAAGGTTAAAGCTATCCAAAATAATGTTAGCCTTATCATGCAGGGTGTTAAAAATTTGCTATTATTGTGTCAAAGCTAGTCCGTCCCTGGCAAACTAAATAAACCAAATATGATTTACGGGTTCATTTAAGAAGACTTATCTAGTAACCATCATATTAAAAAAATATTAAATTACGCCTAGTATTTTAAAAGTTATTTAAAAAAACTGTATCTCCGTTAGGGAAGGCTCGTAGAAAAAGTTTATGGACTTGTCATAATATTTTTGGGTTTTCTATTAGATTCCGAGAGATTGCCCACATATTCTGAGACACTCTGTATTAACATTTGCCTCTTACTTCCGGTTTAAATGGAAGTGTCGTGAATTTTGATATTTTAAATAAAACACCCTTTATTCAAATTTTACATGCTATTTTTGATATAAAATTTGTATTATATCCTGTACCTATCTTTGTTGGTTTTCAAAAAAATGTCTAAAGGACACATTATAGGTACGTACTTAGTTATGCATCCTTTAGACAAGAAGGGTGTGTTGGGTATGTTATTTATTTAAAATAAAATTAAGTACAAAACCTGGTCTTATTTTAGATTTCGTTACTTTAAGAGGCCGAGATTTTTGGATAGGAACTTAGCCCTTATTTTACATAAGTTTTTTATAGGAGTTTAATAAATGGAATAAAGTCCTCCCTGCATTATAAATTTCAAGACAATTTTATCCTTAGAAAATCAGGTTCAATTAGATTGAAAATTTTGAACCTACTCTTTCCAACCAATCAGAAGCTTTTATTTACAATCATCTCCATGGCAACGACAAAAATTTCCGGAAATATTCATCCACTAGCAGTTCCGGCGAAATTACACTTTAAAATTTCCCTGTCACATTTGAAACGTCAAAATATTCAAAATAATGACCTTGGGAATTACAGTGCCTTATTTATGTAAATTATTACCATTTTTTTACTTAAAAAAAAGGATATTAATGTGAATATTTTTTGCTTATAAAAATAAAAATTTATGCAAATTTAATTTGTCATATGTTTAAAAAATTATTTATTACATTAATACTAAATAAGAAATTTAATAACAAATGTTTGTAACTAAATTTAAGTGATGTTCAAATACTAACAAAAAGTTTTCTCGTTTTAATGGAAAATAAATAGGACTTAAAACTGAAATTTGCTCGGAATATTGTAAATGTCTATGTTTAGTAAAATATATAAAAATATTTAGAGCACAAGTTTATTTAATTTGAATTTAGATATTTATTAAATTTGCGCGAAGATTTTACTGATATTCTTGGATTCTTGTAAACAGTTTTTCATCCGTGGTTTCTTCGTAGTTAAGATCTTCAATGCATTTTGATAAATAGGGAAGCTGACGATGGTATTTTTTTAATGTCTGAATATTCTTTTGCACAATCTACACAATCCGTATTTTGTTAAGTCTAAACCATTTTTAAACTATACACTAGGTATACTTTTTCTGTTGTCGATTCAGTTTTTAATAATTAGATAGTACCTAATAATCTATTTTTTACGTAGTTGACATTTGTAAGTCTAGCGGCCATTACTACGTTCTTTTTACATTTCATGGGCGCCTAGACGTTTTGCGCATCCAGCGAAACAAGACATAGATAGGGCTCAAGGGTAGTAAACTTAACAAGGGTGCTCGATTTTACTATTTGTCCGCAGATATAGGTTATGTTTGGACACGTCACCCGTTGCCATTTTGCCCAGAAGGCAGATTTATTTTATTAATTTTTGTTAAATATTCAACTTTTAAAAACTATTTTGGATATGTACCTACTATTAGAACTGTAATGTATAATATTTTTAAAAAATTAAGACTTTATATTGTAAACAAAACAAAAAGGCAAACAGATTACGTCACAAATACCGAATTGACATTTAAATTGGTTTATATGGGCTTAAATGGGATCGAGCACTCCTTGTTAGGTTTATTACCCTTGGATAGAACTTTATACAGACTAATAATCAAAAGTAACTGATGTTCCACTAATATTAGTAGATTAAAGTTAATAAAAGATGGAAATATAAGATGCCTTTAAATTATTTATAAAAAGATTCTATGCAACTAAAGTTAGAAATTTGCATTTTTATTTTACTAAGAAAAAGCTTTATTTTGTTAAGCATAAAATCTTAGTAGGGTGCAAAGTCATAATTATCAAAAGTAAATGATGTTCCACTAATATTAGTAGATTAAAGTTGATAAAAGATGGAAATATAAGATGTCTTTAAGTTATTTATAAGGTTATATGTAACTAAAGTTAGGAATTTGCATTTTAATTTACTAAGAAAAAGCTTCATTTTTGTTAAGCATAAATCTTGAGTAGAATTTATATTTTTATTCGAAATTTATACTGGGTTCAAAATTTTTCTTACCGAATATCCCACGAGCTTAAATTACTTACCGGAAATTTTTCTTCGGTCACGAATATTTTAAGAAAATTACCCTCGTCGCTTCGCGACTCGGGTAATTTTCAAAATATTCGTGACCTCAAAAAAATTTCCGGTAATAACGCACTAAAGTTATAAGTGAAGGCTGCAAAAATATCCTCTAAATATACGATATTACCGCCCCGCTTTCAGGGAGCTCCGGTTTAGAATAAAAATGTGCAGTTTTCGGAATTTTCCTTTAGTTGCGTCCTAAATCCAATTTACATATCAAATTTCAAGTTTTTACTCCCTCGGGAAGTGCCCCATAATTTTGATAAGTCAGTAAATTAGTGAGTGAATGAGTCAGTCAGTAGTAAAATGAGCGATTTTTAAATCGAATATCTCAAGGGAGAGGACCACTTGACATAACTTTTTCTCATTTTTTACTTATGTGAATTAACTTACAAAAAAATCTTATACCTTTATATGAAATGATAACAAAGTTATGATAGGGGGAAACACGCTAAAACATTTCTTGTAATATACACACTGCGTGGGTCACTCTGGAACTTGGCCTGGCGCACCGTAGTATGGTGCGCCCAGATTCCTTTTCAAATAATTTTTGTAGAATTTTCCAATATAAGAAGTAATCCTGATATAAATTATACAATGAATAAAAAGTTTTATTTATTGAAATTATGTGTATAAAGTTTAAATTATAACTTTTAAATTAAACTTTTATTATTAAGTATGCTCAATAATTTCTGGTTTAAGAGTGCATTTACGCTACACCCGACAGGTCGCCTTTAGGGGTCGGGCGAAAGGACGCGGAGACGGTGGGCGGAGACTCACAAACTCCCACTACTACAATTTTCGTATAGCCGCATTAAATAGTTATTTACATTACAAGATGCGAAAGTTTACTTTTTGGTGTGAGGTGGTTTTAAATGGCCGAGAGCGAAGCCGCGGCTATTTAAACCTCCGAACACTTGAAAGGCCTTTCGCATCGTGTAATGTATTATATTTTTTCTGCTACTGTTCTATGTATCGCATAATTTAATAATCATTAACATCATGTTTTAATAGAAATATCAGAGATTTTGAAATTTTACCTGTTAAAAATTAATCCATAGCAACACATTTATTGTTGACATTGTCTTCATCAGCACTTGTCAGATTTTGAATTATTGTTAATTTAGTAAAAATCCATTCCCATTTTAAAAATTTTAAAATTAAATATGAAAATGGCACCCAAAAGGCAGCTGACCTTGCTTGTGCCTCACTTCTGCCAGAAAAATCAAAAAGGGTACCATCAAACATATAAATCGTTTTCTAAATTTGGCTTGCTCCCAAAAAAATGTGGGGCGGATTGACGAGAATGTGATATTGGCGTTTTTTTCAAGAAAAATCTAGTCTTTATCACCACCAACCCTCTGGTCTGTATATTCCATGCTCAAGTTAACAATTTCCGTAAACAAAAACCCCAAAAAATATTTCGGAGTTCAAGAAACTAGTTGCTTTTTTTAAAAAGGGAAAAAAACGATGGTTATGAGGCAAAAAAGTCAAAAATTTTTAAAGAAGAAATCATAAATTTTTTTTACTTAACGCCCTGATCAAAGTTACTTAGAAATTTAAAGAAAAGCCATTATGGGAGTGGCTGGGGCATGCCGGACAGACGAAATATAAAAGGAATGAAGCTAAGTGATGTAGAAATAAGAAATGACGTGGCTATATTAAAAATAGTGGGTCTAAAAAAAAAATTAAAAGAAACTTTGTAGTAACCAACGATGAAGGCTCAGTTCTTGGTCAGATTTCTACAGGAATATATTAAGCTGAGACCAAGGAATGTTCTAGATGAGCGTTTATTGTATCGTTATGAAAGAGGAAAAATGGAATCAAGAAATTTGGGAAAGCACACTATTTCAAATGTACCTAAAGAAATTGCGAAGTTTTTGAAGCTTGAAGACATCAGTAGATACACTGGCCATTTTTTAGAAGAACGTCAATTACGTTCCTTGCCAATGCTTCGGATGTCGATATTTTTGACTTAAAAAGGCATGGAGGTTGGAATCTTCTTCTGTTGCGGGGGGATATATTGCTGAATCCTATAGTAATAAGGTGGAAATTTCAAAGAAGATTTTACACGAAATTCCTACCAATATTTCCTCTAATGAAGTAACAGTGAAAAATATAAATATTAACGTAGTTAAAGGTGATAACGATACCCCAACAACAAATTTAAAAACTGTTAATTCAAGTATTATTCCTCCAATTTCTTTTGCTAATTGCTCAAATTGCACAATTACTTTTAATGTTAATACCTAACCTAGTTTTTTAAAATATTTTCATAAATTGGTTACTTTTTTTAAATAAATCCTAATATTTCCCCCAAGCATATTTTCTTTTTTTTACTCTTACTTTTTTGTCCCGGCGCTGAAAATATTACTTTCGTAGCTAACAACCCTTTGCAAACCCGGTAACACGAAGGTTCTTTTCGTTATCCTTTGCGTTGCTAGGACCACAAAGTTTTCTTTTATACAGTAGTAGAAAAAATAATATATTTTATTTAGGTTCTTAAATGCGATGTTGTTTTCGATTGCAAGCTTACAGGAGATAACGTTTTTCGGTAACTATTTTTCACTTAAATGACATAAATTATACACCATTTTAAAGGTAAGGAAAAAAACCCATGCCTCTGCTGTAACGGATTTTTGAAATATGAGTCGAATTAAGAGAAAATAGTATCTAAACATAACCGAAAGGTGACTTTCCTCAAGGGGAAAAATTAAAAACTTAATCCAAATTTAAAAAACTATTACCGCAGAAGCCTAGATTTAAGTTTTGGGTTTCATATAGTTTTTAAAAATTATCGATAACTTATACTGTTTTTTTAGAAAAAAATTATGCTCCGAACCCCAAATTGGACCCAATTTTCGCGGTGCGAATGGACTCTTAATGCGAAACTGTTTAAATTATTCTAAAAAAAAAAATTAAAAAATAATTTAAAAAAAATATCATTTAGTATACAGAGTGCCCTAACTCTATTTATACACTTAATATCTCCGCCCCTGTACGTGATACAAAAAAAAACTGAAAATAAAAAATGTGTGTTTGGTGGCGCTAATTTTATTAACAGTATTGGTAAATATACAAGGTGTCCCGAAAACAGAGTTTTCAATGTTAAGTAGGCTTTTTTAAAATGAGAGGTTCTGTATATTTTGACAAATTTTGACTCTATTCAATTCTACATCAAAAATGTATATACACTGTACGTCAATTATTGCTTAATAATAATTTTTAAAACGATTAAAGAATAAAAAAAATTTTAAAAACATAAAATCCTATAGTAAATGTTTAAAGTGCTGACCCTTTTTTAGTACTGTTTTCTGTCATAATTATTTTAAAATAATTCTTTTAGTGTCCGCGTGACCAATTTAGTCCCTTTAATAGTTACTTAATTATCTCAAAAGCAGCAATAATTGACGTATAGTGTATTTGACATCTTGGATGTAGAATCTATTAAATCAAATTTGTAAATTAGGTTCAAAAAAAATAATTAAAAAATGTTTTGAACAAATTACATACTGTATAAAAAGTGTTACCTATTTAATTTTACAACAAATTAAAACATACCCTCTCCTCTGATAGCCGTACATTAAAACAAAATAAATGCTTTTGTGAAGACAAGCCTGTTTAAAATATTACACAGTTAAATACTGGCTAATAAAATTAGTGTTACCAAACACACATTTTATTAAAATGTTTTTTAATTGACTGCATCATGTACAGGGGAAGAAAGAAAAAAAATTTAAGTTAACGTATAAACACGGGGAAGTTTTAGTGTAAAACACAGTTGGTACAATCCTTCTTGAGCTAGGTATGTATTTTCTACCCTTAAGGATGCAGTTTCAAAAGTTATCAATAGCAAAAACAAATTAAAATTGTGGAAAGATCAAGTAAACGTCAAATATATGTGATAAATCCGCCACAATCTCATAGAAATTATTCAAATTAATATTAAAAATATTTAAAGAAGTTTTGATGATTTTCTTCATTAATCCCGTTTGAAGAGAAAGTGGTTCTAATCATAGAGAAATCGTAATATCATCTTCAGATAATTATGTCTGCCGTGTCCATGAAATCGGGAACATATCTTTAACGCCCATGTTTAAATTATTAAACAAATTAGTTGGTCATGATTCTTGTGGGTGAAAGTTGTAACCCTGACCCTGATTGGAGGTTTCGTTTCGAAGAAATGCATGTTGAAGTAGCGACCGTTTTAAATGAATTTACGGATCCAATTATTTTAATACATTTTTTTAAAGGTCTACAAGTCATTATACAGGGTGTTTGGCACATGAGTAGACATACGTAAATCTGAGATAGGATAGGAATTTTTTTTTATTTTTTTATTTTTTTTTTAATTTCAAACTAAAATAACTTTTTGAAAAATCATTAAACTGACAACATTTTTATTTTATTTTAATTTAGACTAATACTACAATTATACAAATTTAATAATTGGGGCCCAAGACAGCTACAAAGAAAAATACGGGCCCTCAAACCACAGAAAGAGGTAAAAAATAATTCTAAGAGCCAACTTTGCTTTGCATTAAAAAAACTAGAAATGATTGAGTATTTCCAATTAGTCAAAAACATCTTCAATTTTACCCTTTCGAACGATGTGCAATAACCATAATTTGCTTAAAAACAGCAAGAGTTATTTGTCAACTTTATCAAGGTGGGCATTTTTTTACGATATTCTATTTTTAAGGTAAGTGCATTTTTTGCCTTAAAAAATTACAGGAGCTACTAAATAAAACAGTATGATATTAATTGTATAATTTATTTATAAAAATTACACGCCCAACATCGTTTTCTTATTTCTACTGTAATTACTCCTGGCAACATCTCTTCTTTCATTATTTAAAATGCAGTATTTATGCAATTTATTAAATCTTCATTATTTTCCACTACGTGGACGTAGGCTGATTCCTTGGCTCTTCCACAAACGTGAAAATCGAGCGGGGTAAGTTCAAGTCCCTGGCCTCCACGGTCGCCAGACCTCACCCCGCTCGATTTTCACGTTTGAAAAACAAATATCCGTCAGAGTTCCCAAACTTTTTTCGTCAACGCCCACTTTCAAAATCAGTTATTTTGTAGCGCCCCCCTTTTTTTTTTTTAAAAAAACTCAATAACATATTATTCGCCGGAGTTTAATTAAACCTTATTTTAAAAACATTTTTCTTACCAGAGGCATTTTTTTAACTTTACCATTTTTTTTTTTTAAAGGGGGGGTTTGGGGGGAAGGGGGGGGGGATGGTTTGGGGGAAGGTTGGGGGGGGAATTAATTTTTTTTAAAAAGTTTTTTTTCTTTTGAAAAAATTTTTTCCCCAAATTCCTTTATTAGATCCCGGGTTGGCTCGGTCGGTTTTTTTTAAATTTTACAAAAAATGTGATCTTATCTTAAAAAAGAAATTATTTACATTTATTTCTTTTGATATAATTATTTTTTTAAAAAAATTTTTAGAATAAAACTTTCAAAAAAAATTAATAAAACCAGAAATTCCCCCAAAAAGTCTTTGTTCAAAAAAAAAGTTAAAACTAATAAAAAAGTTTTTTAATACCAAAACTGACTCGAACCGAAAACGCAAAAAATTTTTGCCTAAACCCTCTGGTTTTGAGCAAAATCAAAATAACAGACCGCTCGCCACTTGCCATCGAGCACAAAAACACCGTTTCCCTCATAAAAAAAAAAACCCCAAACTTCGAGAGTCCGATTCTGCCTTAGTGACCTTATGAACCAAACGAATCATCCAAACGGGTTCGTTATTCATCACAGAGGTCGGCAAGTGGCTCAAAACGATTCGAATCCATTGAAAACAGAAAATTTTTTTTTTTAATCGTGCCTGATTGTTAAAGAATCGTTGGAAACATACCTCTAGTCACGTCAGTCGCCGGACGGTCGGGCCCGGCTGTGTATTTGGGCAACTGTACTCCCAAACACGGACCGACGAACGTTGACGGATAAAAAAAGGGTTGCACAAATAAATCAAACAATATTTATTCGCCAAACGTGAATTATAATCCCTTCTAATTTTAATTTTATTTTTTTTTTATTTACTAGATTAGTACATAAAAAAATCCCGCGTTCGGCAAGTGTTCTGTTTGGCCAACAATATATACAAAATTTTTTAAAACGTGTCTTCGGAGGTGGGCACCTAACCTACGACCTAAAGACACGAATATCTTTCAGGTTTGATACCTATTACTAAATATCTTAATATTAAATAGCGTTGTGAACGCAATAAAAAATATTAAATATTTATTTATTATATTTTTAATTTATATTTTTTACAATAAAATAAGATAAAAATATGAACAATAAATGGATGTTGTGTAGTAGAAGGATTTTAATTTCAGTGTTTTTAAAACATGAAGTACTGAAGTTACAAATCATCCATCGCCCCCAAAATCACATCAGGCCCCCCATTTTTTCTGGGCGCTACCGCCCCCTCTAGGCATTCAGGCCCAAAGGGGCTTCCTTTGAGAAAGGGATGGTCTACGTCAACGCAGTAGAAAATCGTGAATATTTAACAAATCGCGTAAATGCTGCATTTCAAATAATGAAAGAAGAGATGTTGCTAGAAGTAATTACAGTAGAAATAAGAAAACGATGTCGAACGTGTAATTTTTATAAATAAATTATAAAATCAATATCATACTGTTTTATTTAGTAGCTCCTGTAATTTTTTAACGCAAAAATGCACTTACCTTAAAAGTAGAATTTCGTAAAAAAATGACCACCTCGATAAAGTTGACAAATAACTCTTGCTGTTTTTAAGCAAATTGTGGTTATTGCATATCGTTCGAAAGGGCATGAATTGAAGATGTTTTTGACTAATTAGAAATACTCGATCATTCTTAGTTTATTTTTAATGCAATACAAAGTTGGCTCTTAGAATTGCTTTTTACCTCTTTTTGTGTTTTGAGGGCCCGTATTTTTCTTTGTAGCTGCCATCGGCCTCAATTATTTAATTTGTATAATTCTAGAATTACTCTAGATTAAAATAAAATAAAAATGTTGGCAGTTTCACGATTTTTTAAAAAGTTATTTCAGTTTAATAATTGAAAATTGTACATTTTGGAAAAAAAAAAAAAATCCTAAAAAAAAATATATAGGGGCCAGGTCAAAATACCTGGGTGGACCGTATAGCAGACAGCCCTACCTATCTCAGATTTACGTAGGTCTACTCATGTTGTTGTGATCCAACCAAGATCAAATATAATATTCTATTATAAAGGTGATAATACATTATAAGACGGAATTTCCTTTTATAATAATTAATGTTTTTTATAGTTTTTACGTATCACGATAACACATTTTTATTAGTTACTTTCATTATTCAGAATTATCATTATTGTCAAAGAACCCCAAATATTCTATAATCATTATTTACATTTCCCAAGACTTTTAACACCCTAATAAAAGGGTAGATATTTCTAAAAACACGTAAAAGTAATTTAAACTTATCCTTTGCATAATAAATGTTTCCTTTAAACTAACAATCTATTACCCTACTATTAAAAAGCTTTTAGAACTATAAAACCCTAAATAGGTTATTGTATACTTCGATCACCCCAAATTAATATTTTAACACTTGATCTTTTCAAATAGTATTTACATACAAAGGGACAAAGGAAATTTCCAATCTTAAAAATGGCTCCGCCCCTTGTGTTAGTGGTCAACACAACCCCATTGTAGAAAAATAAGTATCTAGCAGTATTTTTTCAAGCATCAGTATCGTTAGGTTACCATACATTTAAGTTAGTCTCTAGTAAATCTTAGTATATTCAGTGACAGTTAATATTATAAAAAAACTAAATAAATAATTTAAATAAACCAAAAAGGAATTTAATTTAAAAATAGTTTGAAAATAATAAAACAAAATTGTAAAACTAAGTGCTACAGCCATTGTAGCAACCAAATTTAATAATAATTTGTGTCATCGGTGACTACTGCATTCGGTGGCACACAACAATGTGCCGAACGCCCTGTATAAAAATACAGGGGTGTGAGAAATCTCCCGGATATGAAAAATTTCCTGTTGTTAGATATTAATACTTAATTAATAAATAAAAATAATATATTTATATTATTGACTTGTTTTAATTAACCGTTCTACTTCCTTCATTAAAACCTACAAAATCCCAGTTTTTTATTAGAAATTTCCTGTATCGACGGATTTCGAAAAAATTATTATGCAAATTTGATTGATGATTGACGTTGACGAGTATTTAATGTATAGAAAGGCCGTCCCTGACCTTTCTCTTCGGATATTGACCCCAAATTAGCCAATGAATGCCAGAATGCGATTCCGTTAGCTTTAATCGATTTAAATAAAAAATGAAATACAAGTCGTCTTCATTGGGTTCTAGCTTAGTTGAGTTTTACCATTTTGTTTGTCGCATAAAGATATTATAAATAGGAAGGCGTTTTTTAAATGTAAATGGGTTTTTTTTTAAACTCATTCTAAATATATATTGCAATTAATGTATTCTAAATTATTTTCAAAGTATTCAGACAATATATAAAGGCCTTTCCTAATAAAATTTTTTAACTGACAATTTGAATTTATAAAACTACCTATACTTCAAGTCCAAAATTTCTGTCAATGTTGATCGCTCGCTTTTAGAGTGCCCCGGGTTGTGTGGGGTCAGGGGAATCAATTCCAGTGGCGTACGCATTTTAGAAAATAAATGATAAAATTTCGTCAAAACATAAAAATATTTTTTACAAGCAAAAGTTATTTTCTCACATTTTCATCAACCCTTTAAATTAGTAACAAGCCTATATTATTTTGGTATTATTCGGATTAATGAAAAATGTAATTTTTTTGCCTAATTTTGCACACCTCCTATTTTGAGGTCATAGAACACAAATTTGATTTTTTTTGGCGATTTTTCAACGTTTTTCCAAAAAAAAATACATTTTTTACTTTAATTTTACCTTCTCTGATTTTATTTTGCTACATGAACAAAATAATAAAATTTTAGTCTTAACATAAATTAAAAAAGATAAAAAAGCAGAACGATAGACAATCCAAGTTACACGACTTGCCAATTTACCACCGATCTTGCAATCTCAATATTAAATACGATATTCACACGCATTGCTTCATCAAAAATATCCACTATATAGGAACACGAAAGCTCTGAGATCATCAGCTTGTAGAATCCAATAACTATTTCGGGTCTTTCGTGTTCCATATTTAGGATTTCCATATCGAGAATATTTTTGATCAAACATTGCGGGTCGAGCAGAGCAAGGTTCGCATACCTTATAAAAATGTCATAAAGAAAACTATTACAACCTGGTAACAGGTCAACATTTTTAGAATTTCGAGTTGAATTCGGACGTAAACGTTTTACCTACTTTTTATTGAAAATTAAGGTTTTTTCCTTACTTTTTAAGTGTTTTTTTTAATATTAACATAGTATGAGTTTTTTAAATATGTTTTCGTGCAAATGACAGAATTTAAAGGAATATGTCGTAAAATGGAATTAAACAATTCAATTATTATTTTTTTAAATACTATAAGAGGCAGCCAAAAAAACAGCTTCTGATTCATGTTTAACAATCAAAAAGTAAAAAGTGTGCAAAAAAATAGCGAAAAAATCGCATTTTCCAGTATCCGCATAATTACTAATATTGATTTTTTTGCCTTTTAAAACTCTGAATACCGTACGCGAATTAACTTTTGTTAAAGTTGCACATATCTCTGCAGCATCCAAAGTGGTTAGTTCTGGATTTCGTTCCCGAATCCCATGGTAAACATTTTTAACCATTATTCGTTCTTTTAACGTTAACTGAGTTTTTTTTGTAGGCGGATAACTAGTTAAAGGTTGGTTAACATTCATAGTTTACAGAATTAAAAGCACTTAACAACACTAAATCTTTATATACAACTATATACACTAAATAAGATAAACTATTATAAAATTGGCACAAAACAATATCTATATACTACAATTATTAGAAATTTATAATATTTAGAAAATACCCTGTATAGCAATTAAAATTTAAACTTACAAAATCTGTCCATAATCAATAATAACTAAATAAAATCATCGAACAGCACGAAAACCCTGTCGATACGCTTATTTTCAAGTATCTTCAAGTTGTAAACTAAGGAATGTGCGTTGCCACTTTTATTGTCTTCCCGATAACAATGATTTCAATACATATTGGCGTGCTATTTTAAGTGCGATCGCTGGCTGGTGATTTATTCTTGCGAATTATGACAACGTGGCGATGAAAATTTTGGCCGGTTCACTGTTATTTGAGCGGAAAAGTATATCATAGGCTTAAAAATCATTTACTAGTGTTAGATTTTTATTCAGCCGCTTCGTCGGTTGGGTGGCCGGTATTAAATGAGTCACTGACAGAAATTTTGGACTTTAGGTATACATATATTTTTAATACTAGCAGTTGCTAGCAGTAAAGTCTGATTTAAAGTTGAAAAGGCAGTGTTGCCAACTTTCAAAAATGTATCCCCTTAAAGCCCTAATCAAAAACCCCCAAAATCCCGACAATTACTAGGAATTTCCCCTAAAAAAATTTCATTAGTTATAAAATAAATAATTAAAAAATTTTACATAAATAATACATTAAAAATAATTAATCAATTTTAAAATATCATTAAACAAATAATAAATTCAAAACAATCAATAAATAATTTCATTCAGCAACATTTTTTTATATTTTTTATTTATAAATTATTTAAAGCTTCAAGTAACAAATCTCTTATTGAGTAGATGTAGCTAAGGCGCTATGTACAAAAATGAATATGATTGGCTAGATTGGATTATCACAGGGCCTATACTATTACACCTTTATTTTGCTTAATTTAACATTTGAAGAAAATAAATATTTGAAGTTAAAAAAATCCCCAAAAATATAGCACCCCTAAAAAAATCCCATCCCACTTTCCTTCCCTTCCTTCCCACTAAATTTGGGGGATCACCTCTAAGTTGGCAACCCTGTGAAAAGGCCACCAGCGTCATCAGCATGCGTTGTTCTCTCTCACTTTAAAATTATTCCCGTTCTCGTCGCTCTGTTCTAAATTTAACAACGTATGGGTGGAGCGCAAGGAAGTTTAAAGGTGTATGGAAGCCCAATGCTATGGCGCATTCGATCAAAAAATGTCCAGCCCAGTATGAAAATAACTGTCAGAGTTGGCCCCGCCGATTCTGCGCAATAACAAAATTCCAGGAAATAATTTAATGTGTTGCCTACTTACACACTGATAAATCAGTGTGTAGTTAGGCAACACATTATACTGTTATGAGAGCCGTATTAGTTTCGATTGTTTTGCTTTGTGTGATTATATTTTGTGGTTGCAGAAGTTTTTTGGATTGATAAAAACCTTCTTATTTTAGTGATTAGTGTTTATTAAATTGTGACTATAATTTTGTGTTTATTGTTTGTTACTTATAATATCGTAACAAAATGACTAGAGGTTGTATGGTTTTATCTTGCAAATCTAAGGGTAACATACCCGGCATTTTTTACTTTAGGTAAGTATTTTTTATATTTTAATTAGGTGCTTCTTATGAGACGTAACGTTAGGTAACCAAATAAATAATAATATATCAATTATGAATTATAGAAAATGAAAATTTAATAGGAAATAGCAGTGAGAAAAGTAAGGCAATCTTAACCATCTTTTAGATGATTTCCACAATGTTTGTGTATTTCTGTAGATTATTAAAAAGAAATAAGGTTTACATTTAGGTACTTTTATTTCATCAAAATTATTAATTACTGGACAGTCCAGGCAAATTTTAATATATACAGGTCCCTCTAATTAAATGAAAGAAAGTATAATTTTATATTAAAGTTCCTTTTTGCTTCTTCTGTATTTGTTTAAAAAGAAATTGGATTTTTAGTTTCCTATTCTTACATTATCAACTTTTTAAGCTCGACATACTGTAGACACATAATATTTAACGGTTACTGTTACAATGGATACCTAGGTACCAAAGGTTACTAAACATTATTAACCTCTGTTATTCTGTCTCATGAATGTTTGTTATTAGTGAAAAGTATATGCCCTAAAAATGCAGTTATAAAAATTTTCACTTTTAATGTATAACTACAATCTAAGGATAAGATTAAACTCATTTACACTATCTTGCCCTTCTTTTATCACAAAATTGGTGATAAGTACATGAAACTATCATACAATGTTTGAAATGAAATTATTTTAAAAAATCGTTTTTTTATTTATTTACTAAGTTTTTTGGTAAAAATACAAAACTCCCAAAAATATCACCATTTAAAGACTGTAAAGTGGCGCCATCTATTCTTTCCATATTATATCAGATGATATAAAATCCAATATTACACAATAATTTTAAATGTTCTATGGTAGTATCGTTAATAACCAACAATTTTGTGCAAAAAATAAAAAAAACAGTGAATCTTGAATTTGACATTTGATGATGTCAATTTTATAGATAGTAACAAAAATGGAAGTCCGGCTCTGCCCTACTATTCATTGCGCTAACCCCGCGGGGCCAATCCCCCGATTCCCGCTGCCCTGCACGCCTGGACAATTTTGTTCTACAGTATTAAAAACTAAATCCAAATTTAAAAAACTATTACAGAAGAAGCCTAGATTTAAATGTTGGCTTTCATATAGTTTTTAAAAATTATCGATAACTTATACCGTTTTTGAGAAAAACATTATGCCCCGAACCCCAAGTTGGATCCAATTTTCGCGGCGCGAATGGACGCTTAAATGTTTAACGAAAATAAATTCTTTGGAGTTTTCTGAATACACCATAATTTTTTTAAAAAAAAATTTCGATTAATATTTAATACCCTAAAAAATATTTAATGTGACGTATTCGGTTTTGAATTCGAGCGCGCGACCAAAAATGTCGCGTGGAGGCCCATTTTCAGCGGTTCACCATCTGGCTGCAGAAAAAGTGGCCTTCATTGCTCACTGGCTTGCTTTGTTTACAGTGGAAGTGACTGCGATAACCACCCACCATTTGAAGAAGATGAAATCTCCGATACGCAAAATATAAATGTAAATTAAATTTCCTATTTTTTGTGTGCGTGAGAAAAGCAGAATTTTTTCAATATTTAATAAAATATTTCAAAAATTCTGATAAATAACTCTTTGCGAAATTTTATTTATTAAAATTTTCATATTTTTTTAAATATCTAATATAGAATAATATGTTTCTCAGAGTTAGTTTTTTAATTGTAAATAAATATATAAATTTTTAATTTTGTTATGCATATTCATTTTATGCCACTATATATGAAAAAATCTTATAAGCAATTATTACAGTCCAGAAGTAGGAGCAAAATTTCTGTTCTCAGAAATTAAAGCTCACGATATCTTGGAAACTATGAAAAATACGAAAAATTATTATGAAACTATTTTTGTAGGAAATTTAATTATTTACATAAAAAAAAATTTGTGTAAAAAATGACGAAAATTAATATTTAAAAAGTAACAGCGATTTAAAAAATCCATTTAAATATTATAAATATTGGTTTTGTTTTCTTGACCGTTTGCAATATTAAACTTTATTACTTAATTGACGTTTCGGTTTATTTAGTTAAACCATCATCAGAATATCTAAAAATATTTTTCTATTATTGTATTTAATTAACATGATGAATTTTGAGAAAAGTATGATTGTATATAATTTGTAAAGTAAACACTTACCAACTATATTGTAAAAATTACAAGCACTAGATAACATTCTACTACATTTTTGTTCGGTGGTTGATATAATACTGAAATTTTTATCTTTTCAAAAACTATGAACTAAACATTTGCATTACCTAGGTTAATTTATATAGAATTGTTTTATTGGGGTGCAAAAATCTGGGTTTTTCCTTTTATTATTTCTATTGCAACAATAAATTGTTGTAAATGGAGCTTAGACCCTCCCTGTCTGTTCTGAAATTTATGGTATTTGTGTTTTTTAATGTGAATCATTTCTTTAATGTTCCTTTTTTTATTATTACTTTCAAATTCCAAAATATTAACATTGTCAAAGTCAAAATTATGCAAGTTATCAAGTGCATGATTTGCAAATATCGAATGTGGCATTGAATCCCTAAATCAAAATGAAAAGGAATTAATTCGAAATAAAATCACAAACATATTAACAAATTATAAAAATAAAATAAAAAACTCTATAAAACATTAAAAAATCAATTAAATTTTTTTTTTTAAAAAAACCAAACAATTCTTAAGTAAAAATCAAAATTTATACATTCTTTTCTGCAGACAAAAGTAACAAAACAGTTATAATGGATAGAAAAACTATAATAAAAAAATGTTAGATTTGTTAAATGACAGCAAAACTTATAAAAAAAATCATCAGACTTAACTAATAAAATACAAACCAAAATTAATACAATAGTTAACAATTTGGTTTAAAAAACAATAAAAAATAAACTAATCTCTCATAATGGCCACCCTCCATATATATATGGATTACCTAAATTACAAAAAATAATGTACCCTTACGACCAATTGTTAGTACCGTCGGCTCAATACCTATAATCTTTCTAAGTATCTATCAGACATACTTGCAAACATTCTCGGAAAAACTCAATATTACATAAAAGATTCCTGGGATTTTCATAATTTTATAAAAATCAGACAATACCTGAAAATCATATACTGGTTTCGTTTGACGTAGTATCTTTATACAAAAAATACCTCATAGACCTAGCAATTAACACCATTATAAAAAAATGGGATGAAATAAAAAATAACACAACAATACCAAAAAATGAATTCATTGAAGCAACAAAACTATGTTTGTCATCAACATTTTTCAATATCAAAAAAAATTTTATTCACAAATATATGGCGTCGCAATGGGCTCCCCAATTTCGGCCACCATTGCAAATCTTGTAATGGAGAATTTGGAAACAAACATCATTAAATCCCTTAATTATAAGCCACACTTCTTCAAACGTTTTGTTGATGATTGCATTCTTTGTATTCCACAAAATAAACTTCAATATACATTAAATAAATTTAACTCTTTTCATCCAAAATACAGTTCACACATGAAACAGAAAACAATAAATCAATAAATTTTCTAGATCTTACTATACATTCAAGATGATGGAAAAATAAAAACAAATTGGTTTACAAAACAGGTATGGTCTGGTAGATATTTAAATTTTAATTCAAAATGTCCAATTAAGTATAAAAGAAGTGTAGTAAATTCATTGGTTGACAGAGCTGTAAAGTTATCCAGTGGAAATCATAGACCAAACAATTTGAAAAAAAGTTCGGAAATCCTAAAAAATAATAACTATCCAACTAAATTTACTGAACCGATCATTAAAGCACGAATAAATAAAATTTACAATTCTAACAAAGACAGTGAAAATACATCTGAAAATAAAAAATATATTTCCCTTCCTACGTCCCTGATATAACACAAAAAATTAATCATGTTCTTAAACCACAAAATACAAATTGCAAAAAAAAACCTAACAACAATTCTAAAAATCTATTTACAAAACTTAAACCTACAATCGAAAACCCTAATCAAACAAATTTAATATACAAAATCGACTGCCGTGATTGCACAAAACATATATTGGCCAAACAAGACAATATTTAAAAAAACAGAGTTAAAGAACATCAAAAAAGCATAAGATATCCTAACAGTAACCACACAGCCCTGTCAAATCATGCACTTGATAACTTGCATAATTTTGACTTTGACAATGTTAATATTTTGGAATTTGAAAGTAATAATAAAAAAAGGAACATTAAAGAAATGATTCACATTAAAAAAACACACAATACCGTAAATTTCAGAACAGACACGGAGGGTCTAAGCTCCATTTACAACAATTTATTGTTGCAATAGAAATAATAAAAGGAAAAACCCAGATTTTTGCACCCCAATAAAACAATTCTATATAAATTAACCTAGGTAATGCAAATGTTTAGTTCATAGTTTTTGAAAAGATAAAAATTTCAGTATTATATCAACCACCGAACAAAAATGTAGTAGAATGTTATCTAGTGTTAATTTTTACAATATAGTTGGTTTACTTTACAAATTATATACAATCATACTTTTTCAAAATTCATCATGTTAATTAAATACAATAATAGAAAAATATTTTTTAGATATTCTGATGATGGTTTAACTAAATAAACCGAAACGTCAATTAAACATTGATTTTTATTTAAAAAATGACCGAAAAACCCCAAAAAACAAGTAATAAAGTTTAATTATAAATATTGTTTAAATTATATTGAAAAACCAAATTATTAAAAAATATATTAAAATCTGAGCTGTTTTTAAGGGCTTCCAAATAAAATGCTTCATTGACGCTAGTATAATACCAAAATTAATTGTCCTTGGTCATTATAAATATTTGAAATTTAACATAATAGGCAATTGGCTATGTACTATAGAAAAGTATTACTAAAATTATTTGCCCTGGGACATACAATTTGTGCTTGTCATGTCAGATAGGATGACTTAAAATACATCCACTTTATTTTTTCCCATGAAATAAAGATAGTTTACAACATTAGTCTGGCTTCACGACCAATTTAACTACTTAATAAAATTTATTTCCGACAATCAATTTGTTATACATTAATTTGTACTTTTAAATATGAAATTAAATCAGAAAATGTAACAAAAGAATAGGAAGCAATTATATGTTTGTTTTATCATCAAATTAGTGTCAGTCAGCCAGTACATAACAGGAAATAAATATTAACCAAACCTAGATTTATTTTATTAACGGGGTATTAACAGGATGATTAAGTTGATTCGAGGTTTTTGCATGACTCTGTCTCTCTCTCTCTCTCTCTCTCTCTCTCTCTCTCTCTCTCTCTCTCTCTCTCTGTGGTCATAAACTTTTTAAAACAGTAAGATGTATTGTTCCAGAAGTTATAAATTCCCCTAAATAAAGAGTTAATTACCCTTTACATTTTTGCATTACGCATGTACGTCACTCTTAAAATTCTTCATTTTTCTGAAGATTTTTTGCAATTTACTGAGGACTGAGGGGCAATGGAGCAAAAGAGACAACGGATTAGTGATCAGGAGGCAAAAATACATCGGAAACCAATGGCGTAGGTAAGCAGGGGAGGTGGAGGGGGTAATTCCCCTCCCCCCAACAATAATTTAAAATATTTTATGGTGTTTATTTGAAAATTTTATTTTTGAAATCAAATTTTTCCCCGAAAAAAATTTCCCCTTTCAAGTTTTCTAAAATTTAAAACCCCCAAAAATTTTCCCTTAACTATTTTTCTTATAAATGGAAACCATTCTTTTCCAAATTTTTTTTTTAAAAGGAAAAATTTTTTTCTAGTAATTGATATTAATTGCTTGTAGTACACCAAAATTTAATTTTAAAATATTTTTCTCTGATAAAGCTGTGTTTATACAAATGACAATGTAAGTACACAAAATTCTCGATACTGGTCTACTACAAATATCCACTGGGTTATCAGCTGTCGAAATCAATATTTTAATAAGGTCAATTTTTGGTGTGGAATATTGAGACAATATAAGAGGCAAATCTTTCCTTGATTTTGTGGAGAATAAGTTTGAAGACATTCTCAATTATTTACCATTGGAACTTCGGCATAACGTAATATTCCAACTAGATGGAGCTCCCTGTCATTTTTCTTTGCAGAAAAGGAACTGGCTCAACGCTCATTTTTCCAATAGATGGATTGGCAGAGGTACAAATATAGACCTAAATTTTTGTCACTGGCCCCCGAGGTTCCCAGATCTTACCCCACTTGATTACTTATTGTAAGTTCTACTTAAAGAGAGGGTATATAAAACCAGACCACAAAATAGGGATAATCTTAAAGGTCGCATATGACAAGAATATGAAAATATCGCTAGCTATCATATAGCGAACGCGACCCGCAGTTTTAGGATAACACTTTGGTATTTTGTGTTTTAATTTTTAAAATTATTTTCATTTGGTAAGGATTTTTTTTTATTATATATTTATTAAAAATATTATAAATTAATATTTATTTGTAAATTAAGAAAATTTTTATAATTTTAATTTTTAAATTAAAATATATATATTATATATTTTTAATAATAACTTTTATAATATTAAAATATTAAATTTTTAATTTTATAAATATATAATTATTATAATATATTTTATATATAAATTTATTTAATATATATATTATAAAATATATATATATTATTATATATATAATATATATATAATAATATATATATATAATAAAATATTTTATAATATATATATATATATAAAATATATATATATATATATATATATATATAATTTATATATATATATACTTGTTAAAGGGGGAAAAACGATCTCTAATTAACAGGTTTGGCAAGGTGACCCCAAGAAATGTTTGATTGAAAAGAAGTGATGGCCCTTTCGGTAACAAGGTCACCTTGACCCACATTCGACTTCTTGACAAAAGAGGGTTGCGCCCCACCCAGAAATTTACGGAAGTATTTTTTGATAGACCCCTTATGAATATTTTATTTAATGGGGGACGGACTGTGGTTCTTCTGAAATTGTATGTTAATATGGGGAGCTCTAGGCTTGGTCGTAACTATCTTGAATTAAATGTATTTTTACTTACATTAAATGTTTTCTTGCGTGCGATTGTATTCATAATTTTTACAATTTATTGCTGCAAATTATTTTGACAATAAGGTTTACCAACTTACTTAAATTTGTAAACGAACCTTTTTATTATTTTAAAAATTCTTAAGTAAAAAATAAATGCACAAATATCTTTTTAATTATTATTCATTCTGTACGTCATCTGCTGGGGAGGCAGTATCCATTTTATTGAGGGTAACATAACCGTATACTAATTTAAATATTTTAAGGCAGCATCTTGGGACTAGCGCAGAAATCTTTGGAATTAATGAAACCTTTCGCTTTTTTCCCCGAC
>JAHBCN010011008.1:0-29970 GCA_019359885.1 Listronotus oregonensis | reverse complement strand
GCGGAAACTCTAATAAAAAAAATTTTTTAAAAAATTTAAAAAAACTCAATATCTTAAAACTATAAAAATACACGAAACTTTGTATGATGTTAACTATGTATTTTTAAAACCCCCTTTTAAAATTTTAAAGTTAAAAACTTTTTTGTCTAAATGCAACATTTTCGGGATCAAAAAACCGATTTCTAAGATTTACCCTTGGAGAAACAATTGAAAATAAAATTGTTTTTATAATTGGTTTTTTTCTGAAAATTTTTAGGGGAAAAAAATAAATAAATGATTTGAAAAAAAAAAACCTTAAAAATCACATTAAAATTTTTTTTTTTTTTTTGGGGATAAATTTTTTTTTGTCAAAATGACTTTTTCGTTTATTTCTTCTTTTTTTTTTTTTAAAAAAATGTTTATATAACTTTTTATAAAAAAAATTTTTATAAAGCTTTTTTTTTGTTGTATAAAATTTTTTTCCCCCCTTTATCTTTATACAGTCCCCCCCAAAATTTTTCCCCTGATAGCAGGTTTCGGCGGTAAATCCCGTATGGGTTTTTTGGGTTTTTCTCCATTTTTTGCTCTTTGGCCCTTAATTTTGGCTTTAAATTCGTGTTCAACGGAAAATAATAAAAAAAAAACTCTCATTTGCCCCCCCAACCCCCATTGTTATTGTTGGAGAAAAAAAGAAGGGGAAAGCATTTAAAAAAGGGGGGAAATGCCATAAAATCATAAATTTCTTGAAAAACCGGGTTTTTTTTCCCCCCGCATTTTTTGATTTACATACGTTATTGATGGAGTCATGATTGTATCTATTACATTCAGTGCCCTCCTTTTAAATGATGTCCATTGTTGATCTGACGTATTGGTGACTTCATTCAACAAACTTAGAAAAACATTTTGCCTTGCCGCTTTTCTTTGCCTTTCTTAAGGCATGTTTACACAACAAAGGTTGACAAGAGATAGTTTGTAGAAAACTAAAAGTTGTCAACTAAAAGTTGCTATTTTCAAATTAAAGCAACAAATGGAAGATTTTTTTTAAAAAACTAAAAGTTGCTCTTTTCAAATTTAGAGCAACAAGTGGAAAACTTGTTGCCAAAGAATTGGCGCGAAACGTTTAGGCAGTAGTTCTCCAGTTCTCCACTAGTTTTATATAAGTTGCTTTCGCAAAGCACGCTGCAACAAATCTCCCACTATTAGTTGTCAATTTTCTTTGATCTGCACCGATACTCCGCGGGAAACCAATTTAGTGAAAGATTTGTCTTTCCACAAGTGGAAGTCAGAAAAAGTTGCTGTATTTTGTAGAAAAAGCCACAAATTGCCGCAACTTGTGGAAAACTTATTAAAAGACTTTTTAAAAGAGATGAACAAAGAGTTAAAAGGGGGAAAATTGGAATTTTTTTTTAAGGGGGAAAAACCTTTTTTTTTCCTTTATATTTATAGACACCCCAAAAAACCCATAGACAAAAAAAATTTACTCAATACAGAAGATTTTTTAATGTAATGTAAAACTCCAAAAAAAATTAAATAACTAGCATACGACATTTATAATCGTCCTCTGGGATTTTAATGATCATAATAAGAAGTGGCTAGGTTTTACAAAAGAATATTGTTCTCATTTGAGGAAAAAATTTTTCCCACAACACTTTTGGGGGTTTTGGACTCCCTTTAAAAAAAGTTTTCCTTTTATTATTATTAATAATAATAATAATAAATGTCTTTATTTCTGAATAATAATCGATTACATATTACAATAAAAAATAGAAAAACAAAAATTAAAAAAAGGGGGAAATTTGGAGGCATCCTTGAATGCCTCCCCATAAAACCCCAACCATTAATTAATTACATAACAAAAAAAAAATAAATAATCAAAAAAATGTTTTTCAGTATTCAAAAAAACCCAAACAAAAAACATATAAAAACGTACTAGGCAAAAAAAAAAAAGCTAAAAAACAAAAAAAATTGATTACACAATACAATTTCTTACTAATAATCACATAAAAAAAAAATTGTCGCTTTTTCCCAAAAAAAATTTCGGGGGCGAACTTTAAAGGCACTGTGAAAGATTTTTAAATTTTCCGGCAAAAATTTAAAAAAAATTTAGCCATATTATATGAGAAGCTACGCTCAAAGATTACGGTTCGATGATATGGTGGTGTTATTTTTCCTCGAAATCTGATATTAATATTATGTACATGGGCCCTAAAGACAATACGCTTATAAAGATATGATGGACGTTTGGAGCAGATACCTTTTTATAACGGGAAGTGATGCTTGATGAAACTCTCTCCTCTCTTCATGTTCAACCAATTGGACTGTACCAACGTATGCGAGATATGCTGATACTTTCTTACACCATGAATGAGTCTTAAGCAAGAGTTTTGCACAAGTTGAATTCTGCGTTTATCCACAATCGTGAGACAATTTCCGTAAACTACATCCCCATGGTTAAACAAGGAGAGTACAAGAGAGTTACATAACAACGTTTTTATATAAAGATATGGCGATTTTGATATAGTATTTAATCTAACAAATGCTCGCTGTATACAACTTGACACATGCGCATTAAATCTGAGGGAACTGTCAAAATCACACCCAAATTATGAACATTATCTTTCACTGGCAGAACCGTATTATCTATTTCTACATTAATTATATTTTTTACCGAGGCCACATCTGCTTTTCTTTTCGGCCAAACACCATTACACAGCATTTTTTGGGATTTAACAAAAGGGAATATTCAAATGATAATCTATTTAATAAATTAAGTTCTTACTTAAGGTATCACAGCCATCTACAGTGTGGGCTCGATCAAATGATAGATATACTTGCGTATCGTCCGCGTAATACTGAGCATAGCATGATTCCAGAGCATTTGAGAAATGAAGTATAAATGGCATATAAAAAGTGGAGATAAAGCAGAGCCCTGAGGCACACCACTCCCAATCATTATAGATGACACCCTTACCAATTCGCACAGCCTGATATCTCTGAGACAGAAAAGTTGGAGAAAAATTACTGCGCTTTTCAGAAAAGACCAATGTGATGTAAGATTGCTAAAAGTAACTCATGGTTTATGGTATCAAAGGCCTTGAGAAGTCTAATAAGGCCAAAATTGTAATTCTTTTCCTTCATCGATAGCCTGAAAGATCCGAAACTGGACTGAGTTTCGGGTAGAATGTTATTTGTTTCGACATGTTCATTTAACTGAATATATATAACCCTTTCCAAAACTTTGGACTCACAGGGCAGGACACTTATCGGTCGTAGATTCTTAAATTCTTGTGGAGACGAATTTTAGGAATTGGAGTTATTAGGCCTTTCTCCAGAGCTGTGAATACTGAGTGCTTTATACAAAAATAATAATATGTGTAAAGTATGGTAATAAAAATGGAAACATAATTTTAAAGTTTGACTACTAATACAATCCACTCCCTCAGCCCGGGATTTGATGCCCATGACAATACCTAAAATGAGGCCCTTGAAACCTCTCTAAACTTCAAATTAGATGCCACCCTTTCATTGATTCTTTTTCCTTATTAATATCCCCACGCTTACAGAAAAGCTTCATCGTCGAGTCAGGGGATCTGTCGTTCCTTCATCCCTAAAGTGTACAGACTAGAAACTTGCCGCCTGCAGAGTTTTTTTCTTCTTCTTCAGTCTCCAAATATTTAATAGCCGTTTGAACAAATTCTTTTCACACCACACTTAAGACAACTCGGTACGTTAGTACTTAGGCCTTAGCCTTCGTGGACTGTCCAAAGATAAAATGTAAAAAAATATTTACCGATTATTCTTTACGAATCAAAGAAAACAATCTTTAAAAAAAAGTAGGTTAGTTACAACAATCACGAACAACAATTCTTTTTTTTTTATCTCGGGACAGTCCACGAAAGCTGATGCCTAAGTACTAACGTACCGTGGGTGTCTTAAGTGTGGTGAGAGGGAGTTTGTTCATACGGGACTTAAATATTTGGAGATTGGGAGGAGAAGGAAAATCTTCTGCGGGCAGAAGCCGTAAAAATACCCATAGAAAGCGACAGATTCCCTACTGCTCGACGGTGGGCAAGAAAAGGAAGACTTTCTGTAAGCGTGGGATCATTAATAAGACGAACGGCTCTTCTTTGAATGGAGTCCAGAAAGCTAAGTGTTGTAGGGGACGCCATTCCCTAGACATGAGAACAATATTCTAAAGAAGGTCTGATTTGGGATACATACAGAGTATACAGATTGAAAGAAGAGACTCTTCTGGTGCGAAGGAGAATCCCAGCTTTTGAAGCTGCTGAGGGATGTAATATGCTTGTGCCAGTTGAGGTTTTTCTCAAAAGTAACTTCCACAAGATTAAACGACACTTTGTTCTGCAGATCTTGGCCGCTCATATGTGACGGATGAGGATTGGCAGATTTTTACCGCGACAGCAACATTTCTCAGATGGGTCCTACCTACTCGCAAAAATGTCGAATAGAGTGTCGAGAATGACATTTGAGAATCCAAATTTTCGATGAGCATAATTCTTAAGCGACATTTTACTGATATCGTATGCGACACTCACTGTATATTCGAGATTGGAGAAGAGACCGCCAGTTGCCTTGTGGACAAAGAACTTTGATTAACCCCAATCACATCCAACTCTCAAGCAAGCAATTCTTAGGTTACCATACAACCTGATATGATCACAGTATAATCAAACAGGAAGCTAATTTGTCTAAAATATTAATCTTTTAATTATATTTTGCGTAAAACCACAACATTGACAAACAACAATAATACAAACTCAAGGGGAGGAAATCACGTAACGTATACCATAGCTAAAAGATAATCCGATTAAAACAATAATTTAACAAGTTAAATGTTAAAATATTCCTTAACAGATCAGATCGTATCTCCTCTTCGTTTATCTAAACAAAAACAAGGAAATGGGCAACAAGGATTGTGAAACGTGTACTAGAATAATAGTTTAATGAATTTTCCACCTTAACATAAGAAACTGGCATTATTGCCTATTGATTTGGAATTTAAACCTTTATTGACACAATCACGATTTGTGAAATTAAATTGCAAGTATATACACACATAATAGAGGAGGCTGCAGAATTGTTTTTATTGCACAAGGTTTGTTTAAGTTTAATTATTAGATTACATAACTTTATATTTATAAAAGTAGTCAAGTATATGTGTCAAGAGTTCGGGTCTCCTTTACTAATTTTAGGAATCTAAACGTAAATATGTACTAGCTTTATGTTTGAAGCAGAATTCCAGGACTACCATTAGAAGAGGGGCATGTATTTTACACCTCTGCTTCCTTCCCTTGCCCACCGACGAGCTGTAGGGGATCTGTCGCTCTTTTATAGGTATTTTTACAGATTTTGCTATAAAGAGTTGGCCGGTATAATTTCTCATTTGGCAACTTCCAACAGAGGAACAGTCCAACTTGAGAGACCCCGAATATTTAGGTCTCGTGTGAATAAACTTCCTCTTACCATACTTTAGACACCCACTGTCCCGAGAAAAAAAGTATCATCGCGTTTGCGTCAGTTGACAAGACAAGTATCCTTTACCTTTTTTCATAATACAGGGGTCATAAATAAAGCAAATAGAGGGAGAAAATTCTCCATACAGTTTGGTTCGATGTGTCACCAAACCTACATCGTTGATTGTCAGTCTTTCCAATCTTTTTAATGTAATACCTCAGAGGGCCGTGTCCTGGCAAGAAGATAGTGACTATTAAGAGTTGATTTTTTTTAAGCTCTAATAGCTTCTTAGTATACTAAGGCGATTGTAAGATAAATCTCTTCGCCTGTCTTGGAGCGTCATTTCAGTGAGTCTCTTTTTGACTTTTTTCCCATTTTCTGAGTTCTTCCACAGATGACTCCTAGTTGTGCCGCAGAAAGGTTCCCGTCCATAAAACAGGCCCTGAGCACCCACTTTGGCAACACAATTACTGACTATTGTATTGCCTTACACTACCTCATGAACTGGTACTCACAATAGGACCTGTTGTTTGTGGCCAGTTGATTAGGAGATTATCAAAATATCCAAGCGAGCCTTAAATCACAGTAGCATGAAGCTAAAACCTTTAAGGCGGTCTGACTATCCGGTAGAACAATCAAAGTTAAGTAATGCAAAGTTTCGCTACTTTTAAGGACGAAATGAGTTCTGAAGGACTTTTTGTGTTACTTAAACACTTTTGGTGACAAAATCTTATATTACAATGCTCAGTATTGGGTCTCTAAATCTGGATAAAAAAATTGTTTAATAATGGATATTAGAGTGGAGGATACCATGAGTAAAACCGTTATACGAAGGAAACTGTTAGCCGAAGAAAAAACAATGTAGGTTCCAGTTCTCAGCTTTGAGGAACTCCAACTTATAACTAAAAGAAATTTCAATCTACTATAGGAGATTTATATTGATTAGAAAGTAAAAAAAAGCTCCAAATGTACATTTTAGTAAAGTTATTTATTGTATTTGATAGAAATAACAGTCATTCAATGATATTTTTCTTTAATTATCCTTTTCCAAATTTTAAACATATAATTAATAAAGGATATGTTTATGCCGACGTCAAACAATGAAATCCGTCATCTACTGAAAGGACTACTTAGTGCATGTATTGCCGGCAAACAGCGTAAATAGCATTAGATATCATTAGAGTATTTGACTTACCTTTCATTCATTTTTTATTTGCCTAAATCAGTTTTAAAAAAACAGAGTAATAATAATTTTTAATTCATTGTTTGGTAAATGGTTAGTCCTTGTTAGCCAAATATAAGCTGATTGCCGAAAATACATGTACTGACTCGTCATCTCAGGAAATAAGAGATTTCAGTCTTACACACTTAAAAATTTCATTTTTGTTATTTTGGCAATAAATTATAAAACTAGTTTCCAACGGGAATTTATTCATTCTAGTGTATAGAATACCCCATAATTTTTTCAAATGTTTTAATTAATATTTAATACTCTAAAAAATTACATATTTTCTTTGGCGTAATCGCTTTGCGGACGGCGTAGTAGTCACGCGGAGCCCTATTTTCAGTGTTCAATCAAAATAACAAATAATGAAGATAAAATTCCGTAAGTTAGACTTTTATTATTGGAAACTTTCTCCTCTTTAAGGAGCTTTTTTGAAAATTTCCTAATTATTAATAATTTCGGAGTTATTAACAAAAAACGAAAACCTTTTTTCAACTTAATTTGTTATAACTTTTGCAATTGTTCACGTGCTAAAAAATCCTTCAAATACATTTTTTAAGATATCATTTCGATTTCAATAAGACATCGCTCATATTTTTAGGATATTTATCTCGAACTGACACGTTTCTGAACTTGTTGACTAGACCAGTGTGTAGATTTACTCTGTTTTCTCTATTATACATGAAAGAACGACTAAAGATAGTAACAGAGTATATAAACTCTAAGTAATAATTTTTCGTAATTATTTTGTTTTCAAACTGCACATTTACTATTTTAGCGTAATTCTACGTCACAATTACGGCACAAAAATATCCCTCGAGACATGGTGTAGTTAAAAACCCGAGATAAGGAAACTGCTTACACATAACGAGAAACGAAAAGAGGTCTCGCATTATTTAATACCACAATTCCGTTTTAGGACATTGCAAAATATCGCAAATATTTCGCAGTGTCGCTCGATTGTATAAGTCGAAGTACGCCTACGATTTCTTACGAAAACGCAGAAGCATTTCGTGCTGTTAGAGATATAGGTAGACGTAAGTACCTCTGATTAACAGGCATCAGAATTATAATATTAAACTTTTTTAATTTACCTTTAACATATTTGGGATATTTCAAGAAATATCTTTTAAAAATACACGCCTGGTAATATTTCAACTCTATAATTTTTTTATATTTTATACCTACTTTTTTCTTGGTCAATCGAAACCACTGACAAATATGTTCTGTATTGTTGTATTAATAAGATTATATAAGATCCCTTGTGAATGTAATACATTTTATATAGGTAAAATTTCCAGACGATTAGCCAAACGCATAATAGAACATCAAAATATATTAAAACACAGAACCCACAATTAAAATTATGTCAACATGCATTTGATAACCGCCACATAATTAACTAAATGCTTCTAATATTTTAGCAGAAGAAAAAAAAAAGAAAGTGCATAAATAATATTAAAAAATAAAGATAATAATTGTACAGCATCAAGTTCAGTTAATTGAAATACCACATGGTTACCTTTGCTTGATTCTAAAGTAACTTCAGGAAATCAATTAATAGTCCAGTAACGGAAGACCTGAAAGTACCCAAAGCTGTGAATAAATCTGTACAGTTTTCATTTGTATGCAATGCTTAGATCTTGCGGATGCTTTCTCGAGTGAGAAAACTTTATCACGATTCCGACTTAGGAACCCGCTGAAAATGGCCTCCCAAAGTCCTAAAATGAGTTTCCCGCGAATATCTACAAAAATATGCGAATTAGAGAATTTTTGTTCAGACAAAAATGATGACCACTCCTGAAATCTACAAAATGGTCTTTACCATCTTTTTCGCAACACCAATATTTCTTCTTTCGCAAAAACGGCCGTCGAAAAATCTATACCTAGTGATGAGCAAAACAGCACCAAGACCAAGACCGGGCTAGTCATGATCTTGGTCTTGGTCTTGCAAGCCTGGTCTTGGTCTTGGTCTGCAAGCCAAAAGAAGGTCTTGGTCTTGGGTCTTGGTCTTGGTCTTGCACCACCCGGTCTTGGTCTTGGTCTGGTCTTGGTCTTGGTCTTGGTCTTGCTGCAAGTCTTGCTGGTCTTGCTTTTTTTTGGTAGTAATAATTTAAACTAAGCAATCTTGAATAAAATATATCTTTTTATTACTTAAATATAAATCAAGATGGGGACTATTTTTGTTTTAAAATTTTAAAATATACCAGTTTTAATCTTAAACGTACATTTAAATTATTTGATTAAAAGCATATTTTTATTGAAGGCGTTTATTTATTTATAGCACCAGGGCCGAATTTAATTTTTTCCGCCCATACACAAATTTTTCCGCCCTAATATGTCAATATTTTTGGATGTAAACTACACTAAAAATTTTATAAAAATTATTAAACAAATTAAAAGTAAAACATACAGAAAATTTATTAACAATTCTATAAACAAACAAATTTCAGGATATTTTTATCTATTCCCTAAATATTAAAATGTATATTAATCTCTACCATTACATTTTTTAAAAAAATTAACTGTAAATTTGCTGCCCATAATATTTGCCTCCCTAGGTTTCAGCCCACTCAGCCTTTGCGTAAATCCACAACCTTCTCTTTTTATACATTTGTGGCATAAAGAACATTTTAGGGATAAGAATTATATAAATTTTTCTTTGAAGGAGCAGATAAAATTAAAGCAAATACAAAACTGTTTACTGTGAGCAGAAAAAAAGACTTTAATTTCAACCAGATGTGAAATATATGAAAATAATTCTGATATGTAACTTGGTTTCTGATTCAAAAAAAAAAAAGTTATTTAAAAACTTTTCAGATTATATGAACTTTTACGAACAATGTCGACGTAGATGGTTTTTAAATATTATTTTGGTTTTGACCTCCGTAAGTGGCATTACTTAATAGCTAATTAAAAAAAAAAAAACATTAAAATTATAAAAGTAATATTCAGCTTCCATAACTTTTGTACTCCCTAGTTTTTCTCTGTCGTAAACGATTTCGAGATGTCAGGCTTTCTGACCATTGAGGCACCATCTCATTATTTTTGAAACATGTTATTAAATTTATTCGTTATCGTTGTAAAAGAACTATAGAACTAAAAGAACAAAGCATCGATTTAATTATTATTTTATTTAAGAAACTCTTACTTATTAAATAATCGCCTCTTTTGACAGTTCTTCTTGACACAGTTTTTGTCATGTCTGTATGAAAATGCCTGTGCATTAAATATAACAATAAATATTACAATATCAAAAAAGTTGCATAAGTGCAAGAGTCTTGCAGGTCGGTCTTGGTCTTGCGTAGTCTTGCACACCTTGTCTTGGTCTTGGTCTTGGTCTTGTATACCCCGGTCTTGGTCTTGGTCTTGCAGCGAAAAGGCAGTCTTGGTCTTGGTCTTGGTCTTGCTGCAAGACCAAGACCAAGACCGCAAGACCAAGACCGGTCTCGCTCATCACTATCCATACCATACAGATTTCTATATAGAACTCCGAAAAACGGCTAAATAATTCAGATGGACAAAACATTTTTTTATCAAAACGCAAGAAAGATGGTGAATGAAGTTTCTAGGATCATCCAACACTTGCTAAGGTCTCATTATAAAAATAAATTTTAATAACAAACCATTTTTTCAAAAATATTAATAAATTAATGAAATACTCTGTTTTTTTTTTATTTTCTAGTAAAATCAAAACGGACCTAAACTCATATGCAATGATAGGTACGGGTTTTCCCATTCCGTTGAATGGAATGATTAAAATGAACATTATTGCCTGAGTAATGGAACAATTTGTCCGCCCGCTTATAAGTGAATTCCATGAAGATAGCGGCATTCAAGCGGTGTAGAGAGGCAGCTCAAATGAGGAACTTTGGGTCCTGTTATCTCAAAACTAAAGATTTTTGAAAAAAATTATAAGAACTATTTTTGTAGATTACAAGGCGATCTTCATTTTTTGTTATAACAAAAATTCTCCAATTCGCATATTTTGGCAGACATTAGCGGCAAACCCATTTTTCGTGCCTTGAGGGGCCATTTTCAGCCCTTTCCCAGCTGTTAATGTTAATAAACTTTTTTTCGCTCGAAAGCATCCCCAAAGACTTGAGAATTGCGCCACAAGGGAAAACTGTACAGATTTATTTACAGCTTTGTCCCTCCATTTACTAGACTAATAATAAACTAGAATGCTTCTGGTATTTTAGCAAAAGAAAATTGTTTAAAAACGTAAAATTAATATTCATATAATATAGTGTTAAATAAAGATAACAATTTCAGGAAAAATTAATTAACAAAACACCCTTTTTTATTTTTTAAAAACAATAAATATACCAGTTTCAACAAATTAATGTCATGTATGGCATTACGTCAAAAAAGCAATTTCAATCTCTACAATTTGTATTAAAAATTCTAACAATTTTAATTATAATTATTATTTAATTTTCAAATAAGCTTTTTATTTTTTTTATTTTTATCTTAGAAATTGTGGCAGACTAACCACTGAAAATAGATATGTATTTGGATTTTTAAGGTTTTTTGGGGGATTTTCTTTTTTTATGTTTCTGGCTATCTGCTAGTTTAGCCGGTTATTTATAAATTACCTAGTATCATGAATTTGACATGTTGAGAGACTAGGTCTCGCAAAATGTCCCAATATTTTTGTAGGTCAATATATTTTCCGATGTTTGCATTATAAAATCTTATATAAGTCGAATAAAAAAAGGTTATTCTTTAAATTACCTATAAGTCGTTTAATTAAAATGTCATGCCACATAAAAATGCCCCAATTCTCAAAATTTTCGAAAACAAAAAAGCTATAGGGTCCCCTAAAATCTAGTCACGGTTTCAGGAGTAGTATTTTTTTTTGTATTTATAACAAAATTCCTAATAAAGTAAACACAATTTTTTTTTGTTTGCAAATTTTATTCCCAGAAAAACCATTAAAAGTTGCAGATTTTAATGATTTCCTAGGATAATAGATTATTAAAAATATTGTTGTAAGAAAGCCTTATAAAATATAAACATCTATCCCAAACGTCATGCGTCTACGCGTGTGTTTATTCACATTCTTGTAATATAAAATAATTTATTTTTTCGTAAAAAAACATGAATCCTTGTTTTTATACCTTTATATTAGCAATCGAGTTTACAAACGTTTCTATGGTAACAAATACCATAACGTAACTATGCTAACTATTTAGTTGTCAATGTCATGAAGTGAACAGCTCAAAAGACGATTAAACAATTAACCGTTTCCTTAATAGTTCTGTTTGCTTTTATAGTAACGTGGAAAGTCTGAATTACCTGAAGGAATTCTTTAATACATGATACAAGAGAAGTGCAAAATAGAAGACTGTAACGCTCTCAGAAATCTTTAAACAGCCACGAAGGCATCAGCCTTCGTGGACTGTCCCAAGATAAAAAAATAAATTATTATACTAAATTAAATAATCTTGCTAAAATTCTATAAACTAAACACTTATTTTAAAAGTACGTGATATGTTTTTTTCCTTAAAGTTTGCTACCCTATAATTCAAAAGCAAGAATTTAGGATATATGTTTATAAGAGCTTTTCTTAGATTTTTATTCAAGCATCTGTGAAATTTTGTACATTATTAAAAACAACCGGTATATTAGGTGTTTATTATACCTTTCGTTGACACCTAGTAGTTAGAGTATTCTACAATCAAAGTTTCCGGCAGTTTACTGTATAAAACTCTTCAAGATTTCTGTAAAAGAAACGAAACGACAAAAAAATAAACGTGAGTAATAAATATGGAAACGTACTGAAAACTAATCATAGGATAAATGACAAAGAAGACGAGAACTAAGTAAAAATAGAAGAATCAGTTAAGCATAGAGATAGCTGGGTACGCATGTAACCCGGAACTCACGGCGGTATTTATTTTTATCATAGACATAACTCGGTGAAGCAAGAGGTCACTCCTGATTGCTTTCTATAATTTGCTACAACGGAACGACCGCTTATTTACAACAGACTAATTGGGAGATTTTGCAGGAAAACGATATATTTACGACAATTAGATAAATAAAGGTGGTGTGGAACCAGCAAATAGCATTACATACCAAATATTAAAGTGCAAAAAGGGGCTAATTAATAAAAATGTAGGTTTCGGTAAGTCGGATTTATTAGTAGGCATCAAGGAAGCGAAAGGTGAATGGAAGCCCAATGCTATGGCCCATTCGGATCAAAAAATGTCCAGCCCAGTATGAAAATAACTGTCAGAGTTGGCTCCCGCCGATTCTGCGCAATAACAAAATTCCACGAAATACTTAATGTGTTGTTTACTTACACACTGGATAAATCAGTGTGAAGTTAGCCAACACATTATAATTTTATGAGAGCCGGAGTACCGTTTTTTGATCGATCAAAACCTTTTTATTTTACTGATTAGTGTTTATTAAAATGTGACTATAATTTTAAAGTTTATTGTTTGTTACTGGCAATATCGTAACAAAATGACTAAAGGTTGTAAGGGTTTTGTCTTGCAAATCCACAAGGGTAACATACCCGTCTTTAACTTTAGGTAAGTATTTTTATATTTAAATTAGGTGCTTCTTATAAGACGTAAATGTTAGGTAATCCGAATAAATAATAATATATCAATTGGGAATAATAGGAAATGAAATTTCATAGGAAATATTAGTGAGAAAAGTAAGGCAATCTTAATACCTTAGATGATTTCCACAATGTTTGTGTATTTCTGTGGATTATTAAAAAGAAATAAGGTTTACATTTAGGTACTTTTTATTTCATTTAATAATTTAGTATACTCTTTTTAAAGGATCAAAATTATTGATTACTGGGCAGACCAGGCAAATTTAATATACAGATTGGCTAAACTTTTGTCTAGGAATAGGATTTCTGTGTAACTAAGAGAATAATTATTAGAAATATGTGGATAGAAAAAGAAATGAAGCATACACATGTGTTGCCACGTTGTTTGGAGGGGTGTCAAAGCGCTGCTTGAAAACCTCGTGACAACGTTTTTATAAAGAGCGTAAAAGATTTTATTGTGTATCAGAGAAGGATGACGTAATTGATGACGCAAAATTCCTAATTTTTCTTGAAAGGCGGGACATCAAGTAGGCTGCCCTCTCTCTTCTTGTGAATGCTGTTCCTGCACCGCGCACCGTCGAAAATTCGCCAGCGCTTCTCAGTCAGCGTTGCTTGCTATTACAATTGTACTAGATCTGGTCATTAGACACTGGCTATTACGCTATTGCTACAATAGCCAAAACTGAATAATCTATTATATTTTCATAAAATCTGGTTTAATCAATAAACCAATAACCAAAACAATAATAAATTAATATTTAATAAAACGACTTAAAATTTTGATTTATGGGCTCCTCCGAGTAGTGAGATCTCTATTCGATAAATATTCCCCCCTGCACGCGGATTCTGCCAGATTCCGCAGGGGAATCACCGCGTCAATATTTTGTTTCTTGGGATTCACCGATGTATCGAGTTTTTGATTATTTAATCTTTTCTTCTATTTAAAGCTGCATTCAGCATTCAGTTATATCCGCTTCCTTTCCTTCAAAACCTGCAGCCATGAAAGCCAAGGGAGAGTTTCCAGATTTTCGAAAATAGGTTTTCCAAGGGGCTTTTTGGGAAAAAAATAGTGTAAAAAGTGCCTTTTATAACAATGTAAATTTAGTGCAAAGTTTGGTAATAAAGCATGGTAAAATTCGGTAAACAAAACCAATCCCAAAATTGAAAAAAATAATCTGTACAATCTAGTACATTTTTGTGAGCAATTTTAGTACATTTGTTTTATGTCAAAAGCACAACGCTGTTTTCAGTATCTCAGTCTCAGTGTCTCACTGTGACAGCGTGTGGGATGCTAGCGCTTGCTTTAGGTTTTATTTTTATTACGTAAAGGGACCAAATTACTTGGCTAATCATTGTTATCTTTTAATGTTACTGTCAAGTAAAATTAAAAGAAAACTCTGATGTTTTACTATTCAATTTTACATGCCTTCATGCAAAAGATAAAAGGTAATATTCTTAAATAATAAAAACAAATATCAAATAACTATTAAAAATAAAATGTAATTCTTAAAAATAAAATCGAACTTAATTCTTAAAAATAAAATAAAACATCTCAAATTCTTTAAAAAAAAAACTAGATTAAGTGCTCAAAAGGCCTCCTTGAGCTTCAATAGCCTAGCCTATTGTAAAAATTCTTGGCGTACTTTTCAAATACGTTGGGAGGTATATTTTGACAGGTGTTCTGAATTTTGAGCCACAATTCCTCCAAAGTTGTCGCCTCATGCTGATGTCCGAATATTATCTCTTTTAAATAACCCCATAAGAAAAAGTCATTGGGCGCTAAATCGGAGATCTTTGGTGGATATCTTATTGTGCTCTGGTAGCAATAATTCTATCCGGGAAAAATGTGTATTTAAAAATTCGTGAACTGCTCCAATTATTATGCGCCGGGCAACCGTCTTATGCTGAAACCAAATGTCAGCTAGGTTGACATTTAAATTCCTCAGGGCCGGTAATATTTGTTCTTCTAACAATTGTACAGCGTTGGCGATTTGCTGCCATCTATAAAGAAATGGCCCTATAACAGTGTTACCTAAAATTCCCGCCCAAACATTGAGTTTTGCGGAGGTTGGGTTCTTAAAGGTATACTTCAAATGTTTATTTTCCTTCGACGAATACCGAACGACTGAAGGATTGTGGTGGCCGTGAAGAGAAAAAAGACGTTTCATCCGAAAACAGGAATATTCTGTAAAAACTGATCATTTCGATCAATTTTTTCTCTCATAGCTTCACAAAACCTTATCTGTCGAATTAGGATCTTCCGGAAAATTTTCTTGAGTTTTTGTACCTTAAAAAGATTTATAAACTACTGGTGTTTTTTTAAAACATGCTTAACTGTACTTTTGGTACACCAACTGCTTCGGCTACTTTCGTACTAGAGCAAGGTTCGCTTGCTTCGGACGAGTTTGATCTCCTGGTTTTGTTCCTCATTGCAATAACATTTACAAGAATTGATGCAACCAGATGCTTCAAACCTTTTAAAGATATTTAAAACTGTTTGAGAAGTCGGCACGGGTTGATCTGGATAATTAAAAATAAACGCCCAATGACTTCTCTTTCCGCACTTCTTCAGCAACACAGTACCATTTAATAATATTAATCTTTTGTTCACGAGAGTACATTTTTAAAAGATGCCTTTTACTTAACACACCGAAAGCCTAAGTAAAAATGAATCCAGCCAGCTGGCCTGGCGAGAAAGCGTTTACTGACGAATTACCCTCCAAACCAATGACACGCTCTGGCATACCCCTCCAAACTAATTCTAATTGGAGAGTATACCTTTCGACACGCCCTCAAAGAGGTGGCAACACTGGTTAATGCTCATGGTTAGTAATTTCTTTCCACTCACATGTTTCTCTATCTATCGCTCTTGGTAACACAGAAATCCTATTCCTAGACGACTGTTAGCCAATCTATATACAGGTCCCTCTAATCGTGAAAGGAAGTGGCTACTTAGAAGGAGCGAGGGCGCCGATTACAAATCTGTGTGGAAATCGGCAATGTATTTTGTTTTTCGAGATATTCGTCATCAAAATTGAAAATCAAATTAACCTTACTTATTCATTCCTCCTTCTTGCACAAAATTCTTGATTTTTACACTAAATTGGCACACAATATTTCACAAACACCTTTTTAAAACTTTTTTTTATGTTTACTTTACACCTTTTTTACACTTTTATTTTTTTAAGCAAATATGGCTGCTGCCTTTGAACTTAAAAGCCTGCAATTCTAATGGAAAAAAAGATGTAAAAATAAATAAAAATACAAGGTTTTAAAAGGTGTTTATAAATATTGTGTGCCACTTTAGTTGAAAAATCAAGAATTGTGTACAAAAAGAAGGGAGAATATAGTGGAAATGAGGTTAGTTTAATTTTCAACTTTGATGATGAAGATCTTCAAACGAAATCCTTGCCGAAAAGATATTTTTTCAGATTTGTAATCAGCGCCCCAAAAACCCCTGTATACCAAATTTGATCAAAATCGGAGAGGAGGCAACTTTCGAGACAATACCATTTGTTTAAAAATAAATTAGATTTTTGGTTTCTTAATCTTGCATTATCAACTTTAAGCTCGACATACTGTACACACATAATATTTAACGGATACTGTTACATGGATACTTAGGTACCAAAGGTTACTAAACATTTTTTAACCACTGTTATTCTGTCTTATGAATGTTTGTTATTAGTGAAAAGTATATGCTTAAAAGCAGTTATAAAAATTTTCACTTTTAATGTACAACCAGAATCTTAGGATTAGATTAAACTCATTTACACTATCTTGTCCTTCTTTATCACAAAATTGGTGATAAGTACATAATACTATCATACAATGTTTGAAATTTATTTTAAAAATCGTGTTTTTATTGATTTACAAAGATTTTTTGGTAAAAACACAAAACTTTCAAAATATCGACCATTTAAATAGAAGGCAGCAAAGTGGCGCCATCTATTCTTTCCATATTATATCAGATGATATAAAATTTAATATTACACAATAATTTTAAATATTCTATAGTAGTATCCTTTAATAACCAACAATTTTGAGCAAAAATAAAAAAAAACAGTGATTGTTGGAATTTGACATTTGATGATGCTTTCAATTTTATAGATAGTAACAAAGAATTATGGGAAATCCGGCCCTGACCTACTATTCATTGCGCAAATCTCCGCGGGGCCAACCCCTGCTCCCGCTGCCCTGCACGCCTGGACAATTTGTTCTACAGTATTGGGCTTCCATACACCTTTAAACTTCCTTTTTGGTAGGCATACAGCAAAAATACTAGGTTGGCCTGATTTAAATCAGGCGATTTTTAAATTAAAATCGAGATTTAAATCATACTAAGATTTAAAAAAAAACAACCTGTTATTTACAAGTATTTAATGAAATTTAAACAAATTGACTTATTAATCCACATTCTTTGTAAAATAAATATAGATATAAAAAATACGTATTTAGAACTTATTTAATTGCATTTTCATTACAAAATTTAAATAGAATCACTAATTTTCCAGCTTTTTCTACACCCAGTTTGTTTCTTAAATCAGAATGCACGAATCCAAAAATACTTAAAGTTCCTCTACTGAAGCTGAGGTTAAAATTGCACAAATAAATTGTTTTAATAATGGGACTTGTTTTTCGATTTCAAGCTGGTCTTTTTGTGATAGCCACCAATCAATTGCCCTTACGTTTTCAGTTACTTCTCGCGAGAACATTAATTTTTTAAACGGACAGGAGCGGGCATTAAATTTAATTACTAACGGTAGCAATCCTGTGTTTCCATAAATTTCATTAATGGTTTCTAGGGCCAGATTCTTTTCATCGGATGATAAGTTGTATTTTTGCTTGGATGGGTCCAACTAGGGATGCGACATCGAAGCCAAACATCGATGTTAAACATCGATGGCAACATCGAAAACTGACCATCGATGGTAAAGATATCGAATATTGAAGATCGATGTTTTTCTAACATCGATGGTACGACGCGATGGTTCGTTCATGGTCTATTAGCATTATTAGCATCCATAGCGTACCGCCAACTCCAAAGGCGCCGCCAAAAGAGCCCCGATACCATGATCTTTAAGCGGAGTGCGGCTCGCTGAATTATATTAATTAATTACAAAATATAATTCAATAATATTAATAAGAATTAATTTTGTCTAATAATTTTAATACTAATAATACAATTTTACAATATTACAATTTTTTATACAAAATTGCAGGTAGTATGTATAAATAAAGTGCGAGATTCAAATTACTTAAAGCAGTTTTAAACGTATGTTTAAATGTTTGTACTTTTTTAAAAAGACTTCTTGAATCTTATATAACATTTTAATTATTATTTATTTAAATAAATGGGCAAAACCTATTTGTCTTTACCAAACTTTAGATAACAAAGAAAGACACATCATACAAAATTTTAGTATATCCTTAAGATTATTTATTTTTAAACATTTTTTTACCTTGCAAAAAATATCGATTTTAGGAAGGCAACATCGATGTTATCATCGATGTTTTCGATACCCGACCATGGATGGCAAAACATCGATCATCGATCAACCAACCATCGATGTTTTTAGACCATCGATGAACATCGCGCATCCCTAGGTCCAACATATAACTTATAAAATGGTTTGGTGTTAATGCCTGATCATATCGGTCTTAAAATTTTTGAAGTTTTTGTAGGGGTAATTCTAAACCATCCTTGAAAATATGTTGTATTAGCTTCTTATCGAAGCGGAAACAAGCCGCGAAGGGGAAATATTCCAATAATTCGTAGTTTTAAGATTGAAAAAAAGTGAGGAAATATAATGTACTGTGACAAATTAACAAATCAACTGTAAAAAGGGAAATTGTTGAATTTCTTAAAAACAAAATCAAAAAAATCATGATTTATTTGATTTTTTTATTTAAATCAGTGATTTCTGATTTTTTTAATAAAAATTAAATTTTGCCCAACGCTGAAAAATACCCTTTCGGCCGAGTGACTAACTCGTTGATAGTGATGGAACCTTCCGAATGATCTTCCGAACGATATTCAAATATAAAAATGTTTCGAATGATTCGAATATTTCTTTCGGATATTCGAATATTCGTATTCCAATCAGCTGGGGTATATTACCGCTACTTATCGGATGATAGTTCATTCGATTCGCGGTTCATTCAAGGTCAATCCTGGATCAACCAAAATAGGAAGAGATATCAAAAAAATGCACTTGAAAATTGAAATGTCGGATGCCACATTGTGATTCGTTACCACATAATTTTATATTTAATTTTTATTACGCTAGTGAATATTAAAGTACTTAAATTTAATCAAATTGAAATCCACTAGGAAAACCATAATATGCATTTCCATCATAATGAATTTTCAATTCAAAATGCAGATACTACACACAAAAAATTAATATCAAGAATAGAAATTTTCCACAAAGTGTCGTCTTTTCTTGCCGGCCACTGTATACCATTCTATACACCACACCAATAATTACGAGTTAAAACGAAACCAAAACTTCCTCCGCACCACCAATAACAGCAAAACAAATTAAAAACGTACACGAATACGTATGCGAACACAACATCAACCCAACAACTAAAATAGTCGACTGAAATCAAAAGCCGAAACAAAATAATTTATTTTTTATCTTCCGACAACTGATTTATTTATTATTTATTCGTTATTTCGAAAGCAAACGCTTCGACTTCGGGGTAAATCGACGGTCGGCGCAATATATCGAATATCGACTGGCGTTGATCGGTCAATGTTTCATATGTCGAATGATATTCCGAATATGAAGATCTTCCGGAATACGAATTTTCGAATATTAAAATCATCCGAATATGCCCATCACTAATTGTTGATAAAGTTAACAATAAACGTAGAGGGAGAGAGAAATTTTGTACTCTTTTCTTCTTTTTCTCTAATGAACATTGTTTGCATGACGAAGTTGTAAGGCTGCCTCTAGTAATATTTGCTCGAAGGTTGCGATGGATAATCTGAGTAGCTTTCTAGTAACGAAAATTTTTTTGCACCTTAGAGTATGGTCTGCTCTAAAAAGTTTAGTTAAATTGTTATGTTGCTAAATTTAGAATTTGGTAATGGTTTTCTCTGGACTGTTGTCTGGATGTTTTTTTTCGATCAAATATTCCTGCTATAGTGAAAGAAGACTCGTCGGTAAATAGAATTTTATGTAAAAACTCTGGATCGTGATGATTAAACCTAGCTATTTTCAATGCATACTCAGGTCGGTCCTCATGTTTTGTTCAAAAAGACTCTGGACGGACATAAGTTTATAAGGATGAAATTTGTAAAATTTGAAGGTTTAATAAATTTTATAATCTGTTTTATTAAGTTCAGATGCCGTCTCTAAGATTGATATTTCTGGATTTTCTAATATTATTAGAAGTAATTAGTGCTAGTCCAGTAGAAAAAGTATAATAATTATCCTGGAAAACGAGGATATCCAAATCTTCGATTTTATTTTGTGCTACAGTACTTTTCTTAATTTTTAAGCTTTTCCGTTCTGCAAACTTTCATACTATATATTTAATAGTGTCTAAAGGTGGTACCCGTTGTTAAGGATATATTAAGTGATATTCCTTTTGCACTGTCGTTTCATTATTATTGTTGCCATGAAAAAGATGCACAATAGCGATTTTTTGTTCTTCTAAATAGTCCATCGACAAAAAGCAATATAAATTATTCTTAATAGGTAAAATGATTAACTTCAACTTTTTACAATATCGAGACGTTAAATTTATTATAACAATTTTATTGTTTTTATGGCTTCCTTGATACTAATAAGATTTTTTTAAAATTTATTTATTATTTAAGCTTAAACATCTTAAAAATGGTATACCCAAATATTATCATCAATGTATATTTATTTATTATTTTTTTTATCTTTGTGACAATTCACGAAGGATTTTGCATATACATATATACTATTTACTAGACATATACATATATACTCCTAAGTACCAGAGTACCGTGGATGCCGGGTTTTCCGATGTTTAACCCGTCTTTTTTTCCCCAGTTCCGTCAACGCTGCCCAAGCACTGAAACATGCAAATATTGCATTTCACAGCACCTTAGACAACGCGGTAGTGCCACCACGGACGTTATTTTAAATAACTACTACCTAAATATGTCTCCGGCGTGGCGGATTCGAACCCGATCGCCGGCGCGGGCGAGCCGAGGCTCTTGACCACTACCTACCGAAGAGACAATATATAATATATACAGGGTGTCTCGAATATGTGGGCAATCCTCGGAATCTAATAGAAAAAACCTAAAAATATTATGACAAGTTCTATAAACTTTTTCTATAACCCTCCTCTACGACGATACAGGTGCATAACGGATGTCCCTGGAAATCGGTTTTGTTTAATAACTTTTAAGATACTAGGCGTAATTTAATATCGTTTTTTAATATGATGGTTACCAGATAAGTATTCTTAAATGAAATCAATAAATCATATTTGGCTTCATTCTAGTTTGCCAGGACGGACTACTCGACACAATAATAATATTTTTAACACCCTGTATGATAAAGGCTCGACAATATTATATTTAGATAGCTTCAACCTAAACCAAAAAAAAAGGTATTCTCGATTGACATCGATAAATCAACTGTTTACGAAATAAATATCATAATTGGTAACTTTTTTTTGCCATTGTGTGTTTTTTAATTGTACGCAATACTAGGGGAAACAATTTTGGGTCCATTTTAAGAAGAAACTTCATGTGAACGTATGTCCTAAACGTCTTACCTTTCGAGATACAGGGTGGTAAAATTTTCAAAAATAAATAATTTATTATTAATATCTGTTATACTAATTTTAAATATTTTAATCAAATTTGGGTATATACATGTACGATGTATCAAGAAGCATTTTTAGTATACCAAATTTTTTTAGTTGCAAAAATAGGCTGGTCAAATTCTATACGAACGCCACTGGTGGAAATAAAAAAATGTGGTACACTAAAACTGCTTCTTGATACATAGTAATATGTATGCCAAATTTCATTAAAATATCTAAAGTGGTATTACAGATATTAATAATTAATGATATATTTTTGAAAATTTTACCACCCTGTTTCTCAAAAGTTGACACGTTTAGGACATACTTACGAAGTTTTCTTTCCTAAATGGTCCTAAAGAATTGTTTCCCTAAATATTGACGTACAATTAGAAAACACCCTGTATAATGTAAAAAAAATTACCAACTTATTTTATTTCTCGTAAACAGTTGATTTTATCGATGTCAATCAAGAATACCTTTTTTTTAGTTTACGGTTAAAGCTTTTCAAAAATAATATTATTGAGCCTTTATCATACAGGGTGTTAAAAAAACTGCTATTATTGTGTCAGAGCTAGTCCGTCTCTGCAAACTAAATGTTTATGATTTATTGCTTATTTAAGAAGACTTTATCTAGTAACCATCATATTAAAAAAATATTAAATTACGAGTAGCATTTAAAAGTTATTTTAACAAACGATTTTAGACATCCGTTATGCACCTGTATCTCCGTAGGGGAGGGGTCATAGAAAAAGTTTATGGAACTTGTCATAATATTTTTAAGTTTTCTATTAGATTCCGAGAGATTGCCCACATATTCTGGGACACCCTGTATATAAAGATATTTATTTGATATCAGAAAAAATCTTTCGTTGTACCGCATAATATAGAAGCTGTTCCATTTTAAAAAATTTAAGTTGCATATATTTTTCCATTTTTTAATTCGAGATTTTTTTACTGCTAATTTCGAAAAATAATATAGAAAAAAACTCACAATTTTTATATTAAACATTTTTGCCACGTAAATATGATCAGAGACCCTGTACATCCAAATCCTATAAGTTGGCGAAAACTCTTCTGATATTATTTATAAGTAATGCTTTATTGTTCCTCGAACCATTACGCGATAAGGAACAGTTATTACACCTCTTTGACATTATACAACATCATCCGGAACACCGATTTACCAACGACAGAGTTAGAATTTTGTAACGCTGTTTCGTGAGGAGAATTTATTATTGTACGAACCATCGGAGTTTTTTTAAAATAAACCATATAAAAGTGTACGTTGTTAATAGACAATGCTAAACAACGGCAATTACTTTTACTGCATAGACACAATCATAAATAACGGGTGATGGACGGAAATTCATCTATAGAAACCTTGAGTGATTGAAGGATGGGAAGATAGAAAAAATCTTTATTGCTTAGGTGTATATCGACAGCATGATTTATTTCTTTAGACATTTTTTAGGGTTTTTTACCAAAATTTAATTTAACAAATGAAATAAAAATTTTGTTAAACAAATGAGACTTTATGATGAAGTTTTAAGCACTTTAATGCTTTATTTTTTAAATATAAGTTTATTCTTAATGTTTTATATGTCCTAAAGTATAAAAAATAATTTAATAATATTTGTTTATGTTAAGAGTGCATTTACGCTACACCTTAGGGGTCGGGCGAAAGGAGGCGGAGACGGTGGGCGGAGACTAACAAACTCCCACTACCACAATTTTCGTATAGCCGCATTAAAAATATTATATTTTATTTAGGTTCTTCCAAATCTGGTGTATCGATGCGATGTTGTTTCCGGATTGCAAGCCTACAGGAGACGTTTTTCGGTAAATATTTTTCACTTAAATGACATAAATTATACACCATTTTAAAGGTAAAGAAATAATCTATGCCTCTGCTGTAACGGATTTTTGAAATGTGAGTCGAGTTAAGAAAATAGTATCTAAACATAACCGATTTTAGGGTGACTTTCACTCAAGGAAATATTAAAATTAAATCCAAATTTAAAAACTATTACAGCAGAAGCCTAGATTTCAGTGTTGGCTTTCATAAAGTTTTTGAAAATTATCGATAACTTGTACCGTTTTTGAGAAAAACATTATGCCCCGAACCCCAAATTGGATCCAATTTTCGCGGCGCGAATGGACTCTTAATTTTGGACTATCTGGGAGGCTTAAATTAACTTTAAAGAACTGCTAAGTCCATTGCTAAATTTAACAACGCGATCATCACTCGGCCGTATGTATGTTATAAAATGAACAAAGAGAGAAGCTGGCCAGTTGGTTAAACCAATGCTATAAAACAATAAAAAAAATATTATATTAATACGTTTTTGTTGGGTTTACACGTCAGAAAAGTTTTTATACAATGGGACCGCTTCTGGCCTGGTTCCGGGTATAGTGGTTGAGTGTGGCTAGTGCTTTTGATTATATTTACGTGGTTTTATTTTGAAGACAGAAAATGTTTTATATAAAATTGTAGGTTTTTTTTCCATATTATCTTTTAAAATTTTCAGTGAAAAAATATCGCACAAAATGGGAAAAATTTAAGTAATCTTGACTTTATCGGAATACCCTGTACATTATGCGTGCCATAATAAAGATTTTTTTTCTGATTTCAAATATATATATATAATATATATATATATATATATTTTATATATATATATATATATATATATATATATATATATATATATTATATATAATATATATATATATATATATATATATATATATATATATATATATTTAAATCAAAAGATCTTTTTGGTGGGAAAATAAGGTGTTTATTAAAAACTTGAAGTTTAATTATTTTTTATAATTTTTTATTGATTTTTTTATGATAATTTAAAAATAATAAGGAAAATCCTATATTTTTATATAAAACAATTTTTTGTTTAAAAAAAAGGCTCCCAAAAGAAGTAAATATAATCAAAACCCCCTGTATTACCCTTTTCAACTATAAACTGCAGGTCGGCAAACAAAAAAAAAGAACCCCCAAAAAAAAACTAAAAAATTTTAAATAGTTACTATATTTTAGGGTTTGCCACCGTTACCAAGATTACCTTAAATAAAAATAAAATAGTAATTAAAATAAAATTTGTAAAATTTATATAAAATTAAGGTGATTCTAAGAACTTTTAGTTATTATTCATGATGTTATGTCATAAATAACTATATTTATCTAAAATTTAAAAATTAAGAATTTTCGAATAATCTTAGGTTAAAATTTGAATATTTGAAATGACGGATTTTGCATTTATAAACGGATTTGCCTCAAATTCGAAACAAAAAATATCTTTTTGAAATTGGATCCTTTCAAAAAGTAATCGATTCCGGATTATTTTAAAATTATATAACGAATCCGGATCACGGATTCTATTTTTGAAAAGTAATCGATTTCAGCCATCGGATCCTTAAAAAGCAATCGATTCCCGGATTCGATTTCTACCCAGCTCTAATACAAAATTAACTTGCTATACCAATTTAATATAGAAATAAACTTTCTGATAAAATACATTTTTTGTCAAATCCAAGGATTTTTTTAAAATCCACCTGTTACCAAACTATAAATCGTTTTTTTTTCTCCCAAAATCCAGACATCATAAATATCCCTTTTTAAATCCCAAATATCACCAAATGCCATTAAAAATGACAGACGATATGGAAAAACATTTCTGGTCTCCTAAATAAACACGGAATTATGTCTCCAGGAGAGCCCGGACCCCATAAGTACGGCCTGAAACCCGATATTTGAAAGGCCAACACTTCAAAGAGGTTCGGAGACTGCAGAAAAAAGTAAAACACAAAAAAGTTATAGAAAACACATGTGCTATAACGAGAATTGGGTCTTTGAATAGTATTTATTATGCAACGGAGGCGATAAAAGGCATTAAATTTTAATTTAAAATTAATAATAGAGCTGATAAAAATTTCTTAAAAAACAGTAATTTTTAATGTATGGTTATTGAAAAATTTTAGAATATGTATCATTACACATGCACACAAAAAAATCTGAACCAGATATGTGGAGTGCCTTCCGGTATGTTTTCGGTGCGCTAAAAACAAATCCAAAGTCAGAATTTACCCATCACCCTTAGATTTTGCCCAACCCCCCAGCACCCCCGAAGGGTTAAAATTTTATTCATTTGGAAAAGATATAACAAAAATATCTGACAATACGTTTTTTTTTGTTGTAAAAACGAATATGAAGTTAGAATTTACCCATTACCCTTGAATTTAACCCTAGCAATCCCCAGCAACTAGCAAAGCAAGACCAAGACTAAGACCGGGCTAGTATTGGTCTTGGTTCTTGGTCTTGCAAGCCTGGTCTTGGTCTTGGTCTTGCACCACCCGGTCTTGGTCTTACTGCAAGCGTCTTACAGATCTTGCTTTTGGTAATAATTTAACTAAGAACATTGAATAAAATATATTTTTTTAATACTTAAAAAAAAATAAAGATAAAGCTATATTTTCTGCACTAAAATTATAAAATATGCCAATTTTAACCTTAACATACGTTTGAATTATTTTTATTCAAAAGCATATTTTAAAATGTAGGGTTTATTTATTTATGCTCAATTTTTAGTTGAATTAAGAAAAACCTGTTTTTATACATTTAGTGGACATAGAACATTTTGGTGATAAAAATTATTTAATTTTTTTAAAGAAGCATATAAAGAAGAAATACAAAAGAATGTACTGTGTGAACAGAAAAATAAAACTTTTAATTTCAACCAGATATGAAATTTTTTTAAAAATGATTCTAATATGTAAACATTGGATTCTGATTAAAAAAAAAAGTTACTCAAAAATCTTTTTAGTTCATGTGAACTTTTAATCTTTAAATTAGCCAAACATTTACCGTACAAAGTTTGTACAAATACTTTATTAACATTCTGCATATACAAGGTGGCTCAATACTGTGACAAAGCTCGATATCTCCAAAACCCGTTCGTCATGGTGAAAAACTGAATATGAAAAAATTATACAAAAAAGGACATAAAATGTGATTTTTTTTATTCCAGAATTTTCCAAAGAATCCACTGCCACTTAAGAAAACTTCCTTATTTTTAGCTTTTTACCTAATATATAAAATTTATGACAAAAAAATCAACACCCTGTAAATTATGCTGTAAAATTGTTAAACTGTCATATAGAAACAATGTCAACGTAGAATGGTTTTTAAATATAATTTTCGATTTTGATTAAAAGGACGTCATTATTATTCTTTTAGCCTTGTGCATTTTACGTCAAAACCGTAAGTGGTATTTAAAATCCATTTGTATAAAAATTTTTCCTATAGGACATGAAAAATATATTTTTAAAAACCTTTTTTTACTTTTTATATCTTTTTTTTCGGGAAGCAATCTAATGGTGCCACTTCTTACAGTGTAGAACAGAAATAATGTTTTTCTGCATTTTGAAATGCTAAATTTAAAAAAAAAATTTGGAATATGAAAGTTATTATCAGCTTCTATAACTTTTGTACCCCTAGCTTTTCTCTGTAGTAAATGGTTTCGGAGATATCGTGCTTAGTCGAACCATTAAGTCACAATCCTATTATTTTGAAACATGTTATTGAATTTACTCATAATCGTTGTTAAAGAACTGTATAAAATAACAAAGTGATCCATTCATTATTATTTTATATAATTAATATATTATTACTCATTAAATAATCGCCTTTTTGGCAGTTCTCGCCACATTTTTTGTCATTTCTGGATAAAATACCTCTGTATACTGAATGAAAAATTAAATATTACAATATTTTTAAAAAAGTTGCAGAAGTGCAAGAGTCTTGCAGGTCCGTCTTGCACTCCTCGGTCTTGGTCTTGGTCTTGGTCTGCATACCCCGGTCTTGTCTTGGTCTGGTCTTGCAAGCGAAAAGGCGGTCTTGGTCTTGGTCTTGGTCTTGCTGCAAGACCAAACAAACCGCAAGACCAAAGGGCGGTCTCGGATCACTACCAGCAACCCCCGCAAAATCTAAGGGTGATGGATAAATTCTAACTTCATATTTGTTTTCAGCACGCCAAAACACATTGTCAAATATTTATTATATCTTTTCCAAATAAAAAAAATATTGACCCTTTGGGGGTGCTGAGGGGTTTCTGGGGCAAAATCTATGGGTGATGGGTAAATTATAACTTCATATTCGTTTTCAGTACACCAAACAACGTATTGTCCAATATTTATTACAACTATTCAATGAATAAAGTTTTACCCACTAAGGAAGGGAGTTGCTGGGGTTGCTGGAGCAAAATGTAAGGGTGATGGGTAAATTTGACTTTATGTTCATTTTTGAAAACCAAAACGTATTGTCAGATATTTATTTTAATTCTTCCAATAAAAAAAAATTTTTGTCCTTAGGGTGGTTTCTGGGTGATGCTAGGGGTTGCTAGGGTTAAATTAAGGTTATGGGTAAATTTTAAATTTTATATTCGTTTTACAACATTAAAAACGTATTGTCGATATTTATTATATCTTTCCAAATGAATAAAATTTTTACCCTAAGGTGCTGTGGTTGCTGGGGCAAAATCTAAGGGTATGGGGTAAATTCTGACTTGGATTTGTTTTTACGACCGAAAACATACCGAAAGGGCTTCCATATCTGGTTCAACTTTTTTTTTTGCCTGTGTTTTGGGGAATTTTTTAATTTAATAAAAAAATAAGGGCAAAACCAAAAAAATTAAGGGAAAAAAAAATTTTTAACCTTTTTTAATTTTTATCCCTTTTTTTTAACCCCCAAAAAATTAAAAGGTTTTAAATTTTTTCAAATTTTGGGAAAAAAAATTTCCCCTTTATTTTTTTTTGGGAAAAAAAATAAAAAATTTTTTTAGGGATTTTACAATTTTAAAACTAAAAAAAATTTCTTATTGGGGGGACCTTTTTTAGTCGTAGAAAGGTTTCTTCTTCTTCTTTTTTCCCATGACCCCCCCCTTGATTTACTACCAGAGGCAGGGGGCCTCTTTTGGGTTCTTGTGCCCTTTTCTCCCATTATATTTTAAACAATCCTCCCATTGGCGTTGCTTCTACAAGTTTGTATAACCCCGAGACTGTTTTTTTTAAAAATTTCCCGTGGGGGCATTTTCGGTTTCCCCCAAAAGGCTTTTGTGATTCAAGCTTACTTGCACAAAGGTAGACTGTTTTTCCCCCCTTTTCCCTTTGGGCCCCCTTTATAAGCCTACTTTTGGGTCCCCAATTTTTGTTCTTTTTCGTTTTTTTTTGGGCCCCCCTTTGAAGCCTTTTCCATGTCTTTTTTACTAAGGTTTTTTCCGTATTTGTGTTTGTTTCGGATCCATTCCCCGGTTTTTCCTCGCTGTGGTTTTTTGGCACTCCAGGGGAGGTTCAATCGTATGGTGCAAAATCCCGTCTTCTAGCTCATCCGCTTTTTCGTTCCTTCTATTCCAATTTGGTACCCCAGGGAGTTATTTTCGTTCTCCCAGGAATTTTTTTTTTGGCTTCCCATGTCAGCTTGGACGTACCTTGGGGTTTTTCCCCAGTGCCCCCCCCAGTGACGCCTGGTGTCTGTTATTAAGAAGTTCCCTTGTTTTTATAACCCTCATGTATTTTTTTTGCCAGTGCAGTAAAGAGCAAAAAAATTTTTTTTGTTAATAATAAATTAATTATTCTGATTCCTCAATACAGATAAAGGATTCCATATACTTTCCTTGATGTATTTTAATTTTAACCTAACCTAAAATAAAGTCATTTAATTCAATACACACTTCAAATTAAAGGACTCCGGCTCTATTCGACATCAAACAAGAGAGATTGTCATTTGCCATTGTCTGTTTTAATAATCCAAAAAAATAATTTTCTTAAGTAACATCACATATACATGTAAAAGTATTCATACTCCCCATACTCGTATTCTTTTTACGTCTTTTTACTT
>JAHBCN010011007.1:0-29914 GCA_019359885.1 Listronotus oregonensis | reverse complement strand
AAACTGATCCCGTGGATGATGAAAACGTGTCACATAATGAGGGCGATTCCGAAGATGACAACCAATCTTAAAATCAAATAATTACTGATATTGATGTTATAATAAGGACTTCGAGAGAGTGTTATAGTTATTAAGGTATCAAGGGTATTATAAGGATAATAACGCTTGAGGTCCATGAGTGTCCAACGTTGACTAAAAGCGTTATTATCCTTAATACTCGTGGTGCCTTCAACGTTTAATGTTCGACTAAATATTCTTTATTAACCATGGTTGTAAGTTATTTGTGAATAAGACAGCACATAAAAAATAATTTTGCGATTGGGGCATAAAAATGTCCGAAGTAGTGGAAAATACCCATCTTCCCCAAGATATTTTAGTGAAAGCTGCTAAAGCTGAGCATGCGCTTGTGCCAGAAAAAACTAGGCGGATTTACGAGAAAAACTATTGCCATTTTGAGACCTGGCTGACGGAACACTGCGTGGACCGTGTGGACGAAACCGTTTTGATGGCTTGTTTTCAAGATTTGTCAGAGTCATATTCTCCAAATTCCCTTTGGACAAAGTTTTCAATGTTACGGAAAGAATTAATAGTTCATAAGAAGATAAGAAGTAATGAAAAGTTGATTTCTCTGCAACAGTTTTTAAAGCAACTTGGGAGAAATTATCAGCCTAAAAAGTCGAAGGTTCTGACTCGCGAACAAGTTATAACTTTTTTGAAAGAAGCGCCGACTGACAAATATTTGGCAGATAAAGTTGCATTAGTGATAGGTGTATTCGGAGCTTGTAGAAGAGACGAGCTTGTGAAAATGAAGTTTTCCGATGCGCGTGATATGGGTCAGCAATATTTATTGACATTCCACAAAGTAAAAATGGGCAAGCAAGGAGCTTTTGGTTATTGATGACAGTGAAATGTGCGCAACAAAGTTAATTCGGGACTATGTGTCTTTGCGACTAAAAGTGCACCTATTGATAGGTTTTTTTGTGCAATCGTATGAACATGTACTGTGCAGCCTATAGGTAAAAATACATTTGGAAATATACCCTTTAAGATTGCTACATATTTGGGTTTACCTGATGCTAAGGCGTACACAGGTCATTGTTTAAGACGTACAGCGGCAACAATTCATTCTGATGCGGGAGGTAGTTCCGAGAGCTTAATGAGGTTAGGAGGCTGGAAGAGTTCTTCGGTAGCACGAGGGTACGTGGATGATAGTGAAAGCTAATGCTTCCCTTGTAGTTGGGAAAAGTATTACTTCAAGTAACACAGCAACTACGGTGGGGTATGGAAATGTGGAATTTTTCGGTCAGTTTGAAAATTGTACGTTTTACTTTAAAAAATAATTTTTATTATGATAAGTATATTGTGTAAGTATGTTTGTATTTTCGTATTAAATGCTTAAATGAAGATAATTTATTGTTTATTTATTGGTAAATTTGTAGGCCCTAGGGCGTTATTTTTTTTAATAACGCCATAGGGTAATATTTCGTATTAATATTATTATTTGTCAAATAATATCCCAGTCGGGCAATAAATTAATGTTTTCTCTAAATAAATTGATATTTTGGCATAAATTAATTAAAAATATGAATTGGAGTGTATTTTACTTGTAATATACTATAAAACTTGTGTAAGATCTTGTCTAAGTCTTAAAAAGGGCCTATTTTCCTTATTGCCCATCTTTATACCAGTAAATGTGCTTGACGTGTATACTTATAGTTTTTTAAATTTAATTGCGATATAAATTTCAGATTTGTTAAAATACTTTCGAAATTAAAATTTGTTGGAATCTTTAAAAGTGTCTGCCGTGACGTCAGAACCGCTAAAATTGTCTGCCATCATTATTTTTCGATTACAGTAAGGTAACATAATAAAATATTAAAACGGCAGCCTTGTTAAAATAGTTTTGAAAATAACCCGATTTTTATACCTGTCACACCTGAGGGACCCTGTATCCACCGCGGCCCGGCTTAGCTAGTCCCTATGTCTTGTTTAGTGGGTATAACCAGCTCATTGGGTATAACAGACTTATTGGGCGGAGTTTAAGGTTTGTTAAAATATGTGTTGTCTGCTTTAAGCTGGCTTTTAGACTATATTAGACAACATAAAAGTCAGGTTGGCGGCAAACGGACAGAGCAGGGAGCCAGTGAGCTGGCGGACGGTGTTACAGGGGACAAAATGAGGAATTCACAATTCTCCATTCCACTAGGAACACACAGTTCTGTATTTCAAATGGAAATATATGCTTTACTGCACTGTGCAAAAGAAAATAACAGGGGGCTTATAAAAACAAGCGGATCTGCATAATAACAGACAGCCAAGTATCACTAGGGGCACTAGTAAACCCCAAGGTAACGTCCAAGCTGACGTGGGTATGCCAAAAAGAACTGGAAGTCCTGGGAGAACGCAACAGACGTGGGTACCAGGACATTCGGGGATAGAAGGTAACAAAAAAGCGGATAAGCTAGCAAGACAGTGATCATCCACCCCATACTTTGGGCCAGAACCTGCCCTTGGAGTAAACAAAACCACAGCACGAGGGCAAACCAGGGAATGGATCCGAAACAAACACGAAGAATATTGGGGAAACCTCAGTAGAATAAGACATGAAAAAGCTTCATAAGAGGCCCATCCAAAAGAACGACGGAAGAACTACTCAGACAAAGTAGGAAAAGACTTCGCATAACAGTAGGGTTGCTAACAGGGCATGATAACCTACGAGGACACCTACACAAGATAGGCTCATACAATGGGGACCCAAGTTGCAGAATATGCGACGAGGGGGAAGAAACAGCCTACCATATCCTGTACGAATGTAAAGCATTGAATCACAAAAGACAGGAATTATTTGGGCAACCGGAAATGAGCCCACAGGAATATATCAACCAACCAGTCTCGGGGTTATACACTTATACAGACTTGTAGAGGGAACAAGACTAATGGGAGGATTGGTATAAAAGAAAATGGGAGATTAGGCACAAAAAGCCCATGAGGCTGAGCTGCCTCCGGTAGTTAATCAAGACGGCTCCCAGGGAAGAATAAGAAGAAGAAGAAGAGTATAAGTTTATTTATATAATAATAATAATATGATACATTTACGAGTATACGTTAATCGGTTAATCCTTTGATGTTTATTTGATTTTGTTAAACCTGTTTTTATTATTTGCCTAAATTAGATTAGTTTAAATATAGGTAATTTATATATATTTTAACAAGCCTATTTAATATTATCTTTTATTGTTAATAAATATCCTTTAACATTCCAATAAAAACACAACTTTAGGAAAGAACATCTTAGTAGGGGCCCACGATAAACCTTAAACACGGGCCTATTCTCAAGTTGTTACGTCATTGTCCCCTATCCACTTTGGTACATTTTGCAATTTTTCTATTTCGGTAAGAATGGAAATGTAACTTTTTTAAGTAAAACATTTTTAGTCAGCTTTTACAAGGTGATGACGTTCTTAAACTAATAGAAGATGTCCCTACCTATTATCAAGCCCCAACTTGCAAAATAACTATTGTTAAATCTGGGGAATTCAAAACAAGATTTCACGCCGATTCTTCCGAAATTTTACTAACCAGCTGCGATGTGGGACAGTGGAATATGGTGGAGCAGCAAGTAAGTAGTTTTAGCCTTTTTCCATAGTTTAAAGAATATACAATATATGAGTTGCGTCCAAGGAAGTTTAAAGGTGTATGGAAGCCCAATACTGTAGAACAAAATTGTCCAGGCGTGCAGGGTAGCGGGAATAGGGGGATTGGCCCCGCGGAGTTTGCGCAATGAATAGTAGGTGAGGACCGGACTTCCATAATTCTTTGTTACTACCTATAAAGTTGCCATCATCAAATGTCAGATTCAAGCATTCACTGTTTCCATTATTTTTTGTTCAAAATTGTTGGTTATTAAACGACACTACCATAGAATATTTAAAATTATTGTGTAATATTGGATTTTATATCATCTGATATAATATGGAAAGAATAGATGGCGCCACTTTACAACCTTTAATTTAAATTGTCGATATTTTTGGGAGTTTTTTATTTTTACCAAAAATATTGTAAATAGATAAAACCACGATTTTTTAAAATAAATTTCAAACATTGTATGATAGTTTCATGTACTTATCACCAATTTTGTGATAAAAGAAGGGCAAGATAGTGTAAATAAGTTTAATCTAATCCTAAGATTCTGGTTGTACATTAAAAAGTAAAATTTTTATAACTGCTTTTTAGGCATATACTTTTCACTAATAACAAACATTCATGAGACAGAATAACAGTGGTTAAAAATGTTTAGTAACCTTTGGTGCCTAGGTATCCATTTTAACAGTATCCGTTAAATATTATGTGTCTACAGTATGTCGAGCTTAAAAAGTTGATAATGTAAGTTTAAGAAACCAAAAATCTAATTTCTTTTTAAACAAATACAGAAAAAACAAAAAGGAACTTTAACATAAAATTGTACTTTCTTTCATTTAATTAGAGGGACCTGTATATATTAAAATTTGCCTGGTCTGTCCAGTAATTAATAATTTTGATTCTTTAAAAGAATGTACTAAATTATTAAATGAAATAACAGTACCTAAATGTAAACCTTATTTCTTTTTAATAATCCACAGAAAAACACAAACATTGTGGAAATCATCTAAAAGATAGTTAAGATTGCCTTACTTTTCTCACTGCTATTTCCTATGAAATTTTCATTTTCTATTATTCATAATTGATATATTATTATTTATTCGGTTACCTAACGTTACGTCTCATAAGAAGCACCTAATTTAAATATAAGAAATACCCTTGAATTTGGAAGGCAAAACCGTACAACCTCTAGTCATTTTGTTACGATATTATAAGTAACAAACAATAAACACAAAATTATAGTCACAATTAAATAAACACTAATCACTAAAAAGAGAGGTTTTTATCAATCCAAAAAACTTCTGCAACTACAAAATATAATCACACAAAGCAAAACAATCGAAACTAATACGGCGCAAAGGTGCACGATACAGCGCGATATATATCAACGCGCCGCGCGCTTGCACCAAACACTGACTCCGGCTCCTAAAAGTATAATGGGCTACACACTGATTTATCAGTGTGTAACACATTAAATTATTTCGTGGAATTTTTTTATTGCGCAGAATCGGCGGGATATTTTAGATGTCCAAAGGACCATATTAATAAAAATCATATAGATTAGACTATTTTATTGGTATTTATATTAAAAATATATTAAACTTTCAAATGTCAAGCTTGGAAAAGTGTTTTGGGATTCACTGAGTTCCAAAAATTTTCTAATTATACGCTAGAACAATGTCAGAACCGTATTAGAGTTTGTTCTTTTTAAAAGATGAGGATTTTTTAAACCCTTTTAGGAGTCGCATTCATTCATATGCGATTTTATCTGTAGGTTTACCCAGTGAGCCTGCTGGAGGGGGTAAATTTGAACATTTGTTCTATTAAAAACTTGAGTAAAATTACCTATGTGTAACTTCTAATGTATAACTAGACCCTCTTTAGAATATTGTTCTTATGTCTAGGGAATGACGTCTCCCACAACTTTTAGCATTCTTGATTTCATTCAGGAAAAGGCTATTCATCCTATTAATGATTTCACCGGCGAGCTGTAGGGGATCTGTCGCTTTTATAGATATTTTTATTTTCTGCTATGAGAAGTTTGCCAGTATAGTTCGACCCCTGACAGCTCCCAATAGAGCGACACGTAGTGTCATTTTTATAGAATAGCTTGAGAGGCCCAAAATTTCCCACGTTGTTAGTTCCTTCATCCCTAGAGTGTCCAGACTGTGGAACCTACTACCACCAGAAGTTTTGTTTTTTTCTTAAAATCAGCAAGTATTTAGGTATCGTGTCAATAGACTTCATCTTTCAACATTTAAGACACGCACGGTACGTTGGTATTTAGGCCTTTGCCCTTCGTGGACTATCTCAAGATAAAAGCCAGCTGCAATATTTTATTTTGAACTCCTAATACACAAATAAGAATTGTTGTGCATATCTACACTTTTTGCTAGTGACCCATTAATTAAACGTGAAAGTCTGGTCAACCTTTTTAGATGTTTACAATAAATTTTTATTTTTCTTTACATTATACAATAGATAGATAGATATATAGATAAATATTTTTTCATTTTTAATGATAAAATAACCTTAGAACCAAAGATTTTAGAACTATAAACCCATTTTATTTACCTGTAAACTACAAACCGGGGTAAACATTTACCCCACGGGATTTTTGCTTTTAAAATCGTTCTGAGAGCAATAATCCGACATATGAGTATTCGAATTTTTTCGTTTTGTTATGTCCAAGAGAATGGTGAAGAGCAAATTCAATATTATTTAGATTAGGTAGGTTAAAAATTGATTTGAATAGCTATAAGTACTTCAAAACAGCCAAACCGTCATTTAACAGACAAAAATTTATAACTATTTTTTCTAAACAACCGATTTTTAAATTTTCAACGCGATTGCAAAAGGACACATATGGCTTGAAGAAAAAATATACCATCGTGATGTTTTGCTTAAAAAGTCTATTTATTTGGGACTTTGAAAATTCAAACAAATTAAGAATCCGATCAATGAAAAAAATCAAATAAATATTCATAAAATATTGGTTTTCAAGAATAGATTTTTGTTTCTCTCATAAAAAATATGAAAATAAAAGATAAATTTAACAGATATAAAAATATTCAAAAGTACATTCACGATTTTACTTTTATTATTATTATTATTATTTACTTATTAAAATTTACCCGGGGTAGATAATATGTACCCCGATTTGTAGTTCTTGGGATAATTATTAATAAGTAATAAAGACAAAACATTTAACATTTATTTACAGTGACTTTGGTGACCATAAACAAATATTATCAACATTATGCTTATATTATCATAATAATCATTTAAATAATGAAAAATCTACTCCGCGTTCCCCGACAATCACGATCAGAGGAAACGCTTGAATAAATAGGTATCGTTTACACAAATATCCCCTGAAACTGTTTTGTTGGTTCGCGATCGGCGGAGACGCCGTACGGTGTCTTTGAAGCCAAAGCATCAAAGGTTTACATGCAAGTGACCTAACTTATATATTGTATATTCTTTAAACTATGCTTTTTCCAAGTTAAAAATTTACTTCTGTTGTGGCGTCTACCTAAAAGTATTTGCGTGTAAATTTTTAATTTAGTTGGTTGTGTTTTAGATCGATATTTTGACATATCTTAAACAATATCATGAAGTAATTGGTCCAGAGAGTCAGGTTAACCCTCCATACAGTTGGAAACCCCCTAAAGTAAAAACGTCTCATGATACCGTCTTTTCTCAAAATAAATTAAAAAGTGGCACATACAGTCTAAAAAGTGATCTAAAATCTTATATGCCAATTTCACATTTACCAGACTTTGGAACTGATGGCGATGAAGGTAGTATAGTATTCTTTTCTTGAACTATTTTAAATTATAGTCTTTTCTGGTCAACTAAAAATGCTTTAAACAAAATACAGGGTGTCTGGAAAATACATGTACAGAAATAAGATTCCCGGTGTCAAAATAGGTGGATTTAAGTCAACTTAGTTTTACCTAAAATTGCAAGGGCGGATCCAGGAGACCTTTCAAGAGAAGGCCATGGCTCGAACCGTAGCGATATTTTAAAAACTCTAATGTGGTAAGGGGACAAAAGATCTGCATCTACATATTTCATGTAATTCTTGCCTATTACCCGATATGGTTTTTTTTTGTGAAAAAATAAGAAATGACGATCTCTTTATCCAAAATTTGCGCAACCAATTTATAAAAAACAAAACTTAATATATATATATATATATATATATATATATATATATATATATATATATATATATATATATATATATATATATATATATATATATATATATATATATATATATATATATATATATATATATATATATATATATATATATATATATATCTATATATATATATATATATATATATATATATATATATATATATATATATATATATATTTAATATATATACATATAAGTCTGTCGGCTGGGAACTACAACCCAAGGAAAAGACATAATTTTCTAAAATTAAGGAATGTGTTGAAAAAAAGATTTGATCGTGGGACAAAATGATATCTGCTTGCACTGATGGTGCAATGATTGGAAAAAGAAATACTTGTGTGGCTTTGTTACAGAATTTTTTAGGTCAACACCAGGAAGCCTTGTGTGCAAAGGACATGAAGTTGGGTGATATTATGGATCCAGTAGTACATTGCATAAATTACATACGTTCAAAAGCTCTTAATAGATGTAAATTCAGACTCTTATTTGAAAAAGAAATCAGTAAATATGGAATGACGAAATTTTTTTTTGCATTTTTTAAACCATTGAACTTAATTAATTAAAAGGCTCAGAAAATAGCATGCAAATAAAAAAGGGTATGTCTTTTAGGTAGAATACAAATACTTATAGGGAAATAATTATAAAAAATTAAATTTTTTCGGGCATTTTTTTCTTAATCATCATCTTAATATGTAGAATCATCTTCCTCTTCTGACTCGATTTCATTCTCAGATTGGGTATCTGTAACAAGAAACCATTAAAATATTATACATTTTTTTTTAATAAATAGTGTTTTTTAATTATTGGAGAAAAGGTATACCTGATTCTGGAGTATCTTCAAGAACATTAGGTGTTATGACTACATCTTCATACACTTTCGGCAATTGATCACCTTCAAACCAGATCATTTTTCATTTTTCGTCGACAACTTTCCATCCAGAGTCCGTTGGTAAAAGATCAATAATTTGTACATTATGGGCATTACTTCAAAAGCATTCAATGAATCTTGTGCGTAACACTTGCTGGAGTAACTCCGATTGACCGGGTGGCCCGTTGCAGGCATCGTAATTCCATGGCAACAGAAACCAAAGTGGGGACGGAGTGAGAGACTAATAGATAAAGAAAGAGTGAGGGAGGAATAGAAACGCGAAGTGAAGAATATAGGCATCACGCAGCTGCACGCATGCAACCACTAAACTTTAATCGACGAATTTTTGTTACTTCGGCTTGTGGAAATCGTCATATATATGGGGCTCATATTTGGTGGAGTTACTTAACCGGGTACAAGGATCCCCATGTATGTTAATCTGCCGCGCTTTAATAAATTAAAATTTAATTAATTAAAACTTTTTTATAGTCGATTTTAATGTCAGAAGTATGTTATAAAGTTTTGTACACGTATTTTTCAGACTCGATGTAATAAAAAAAAAACAGAATAAAACTGTATATAAAAAGCACCCCTTCTAAATCATCTTATTTTTATTGACTCGACAATAAACAAATACAGTTTCCCTGCTTGCATTCCTTCATAGTCAACTGTGAACTTTTAACTGAATATGTACAGTTTCAGCCGCTTTCCCCCTTCAGGAAGTTTATATTCCCTCCGATATATTTGGTTTTAAATATCCCTAAGTAATGTACGTTTTATAAGAATACAAAATACAAGGAATTTCCTTGTCTAAGACAAAATATAATCAGAACTAACCTAAACTTTGCTTCGTTTAGACACACTGTTTGGGACTTCGTTACCTTCCATCTCCGTTATGTATTCCATCGTTCGATAAACAATAAGTGAAATAAAGTTAAACCAAAGATAATACTACTACGAATAGATGGTTCATTTAAATGGGGCGTTTTGAATCAGTTCGGAGATATCAATGCTTCCGTAAATGCGAATAAAATTAAGTCGGTAACCTCTGCCCCAGCGAAACAAACCGTGCGACATTGCCAATGTCTGTCGCTTGTACCTTATTCAGAACACGAAGTAGCGAAAGCGGGCGGCTAAACGGTATGTGTATTTTCTAGTCGCGTTTCATCACGCCAATAGTAAAACACTGTTTAACTTTCGTTCAAGGATAGCGCGAAAATCTCTCGATGGACATCGGCTCGCGTTAGCCAAAGTCCATTAGAGGTATCAAAAATATAGCATTGAATGGTTCATCTTATCCGTAGTAGTATTATCTTTGGTTAAACTTTAAAAATTTTACTCTTGATAAAGATCTCTGCATTTCCTTAAACCAGCAAAACACTGTTTAAAGTTTAAATTTATCTTAGGGTATACGTGCAAATTAACAAATATAGCACACGAGAAAAATACCTCTATTTCTAAACTTCGCAAAAAAAAGTCGAAAAGCCCGATAAAATTAACAGCTTTTTACAAAATTTATAAGTTGTACTCTTTTGAAGTTGGAAAGCTGATATGCGACAAATTGATAATTTGTAATATGTTGTTTACAAGGGTTAAAGGCGGACGCTCTTCGATGTGTGATTACTGTGATTAGTTTAAAATCGCAGTTTAAACAATTTGTAGTGATATTTTGGACGATTCAGCGTATTAACTGTAATTATCTGATTTGATCTTTGATTTCCATATAAATTTGGCAAAAAATGTCAAAAACTGCTTTGAACATTGTGCACCGCGAGCTATTTTACTCTTGGGGTGGAGTAGTGAAGAGTCGAACCAAGGGAAAATGTTCCGCTCCACGCTTGCTTTAAACCCCACTACTCTACTTCCAGAGCGAGATCGCTTGTTCACCATAAGGTTTCAAGCCGTTTTTTATACTTTTTCCAAATGTATCTGGAAATTCAAAATATACAAGTTGTAGTACAAAATATGAAGTTTAATAATCCGTTGATTACATTCAAAGGGGACAATTACAGTTAATACGCTGAATTTTACAAAATATCACTTCAAATAATTTAATCTGCTATTAAAAAAATACATATTGTACAGCGTTCCCCTTTACCCAGTTTAAACAACATATTATAAATAATTATTTTCCCGAAGATCAATTTTCCAACTTTAAAAGGGCCTAAATAATGACTTTTAGAAAAGTTTTTAATTTTAGGTGTTTTTCCAACTTTTCTCTGCAAAAAATAAACCACTATGAATTAGCAAAAGAAAAACAATTTGTTTGTTTTTTGACTCTTTACAAAATATATTAACAGCATTGCGATTAAATTAAAATTATATTAATTTATTTTACTTGAAAAGAAATAATTAATATAAAAAAACAGAGAAAAGCCAAATTTTGTAAGGATTTTAGGTTCTATACATCTTATTTAAAAGATGGTACTGGTTAATTGCTGTTTAATTTTATTTACCCAAACAGCTTCTATGTTGCTCTGTTAAGTGTACAAGACGGAAACTATGATCAAAAAAGAAGCTTAATTTTACGATTGTTTCCTTAAGTAATCTAATTTAATTTAAAATACTATGTGCTCAGATGTATTCAAATTTTGGTCAGTGTTTTGTGACTTCAATTATACGCAAATACTTTTAATATTGCCGGCTACCATACATTAAATGTTTGTTAAATACTTGTATCAGCTTTTAAACAAATATACGTTTTTTTGCAGGTGATGAAGATTATGATATTTGTGAACCTTCATATACACTTTTGAGATACAATCACAAACTATACGATGACAATGTGACACCGAATTCCTCGGACATAACTATGTAAAGAAAATAAAAAAGTGATCCCGATTTTGTGTTATATTTTTATTCATACAAATTAAGAAACAGCAAAAACTATACATTTTGAAAACTATTTTTTTCTAACTGCTAAAGTTTCGGAGCAGTTGCCAGAATCTGCCAGACATTGCTGTAGCATGTGTTCGGCTAGGTGGATTTCTTTATTTGGTGGAAGAGAAATCCTAAAAAAAAATTAATAAACAATAAATTTAATAATAAATAAAAAAACCTAGTTTTTATGAGTAAACACAAAGCTATTTCTTTAAAACATTTTTAAGGTAAGTCAAAATACTTAATGATACCGCCGAGAGACTCTCGTCTACTCTCGGCGGCAGACGGAAAATTCTAGTCTCTCCCCTCTCGTTTGTCTTGAGTTCTCTGGACAGAATTTTGATGCACAACGACAAAGAAGTTACGAGCTTATGTAAAAATAAAATAGCATTAAAAATAGCATGGTGTATATGTAATTAAAGAATAGTTCAAAAATATATTAAACAAGAAATAAGTAAGTGTATGCCTATCGGTCTTGTTGGATATTTTTTTAATCTTACCTTTGTTAATCTTAAGTAGTCCATACTATTTTTAATTATAACTAAAAATCAATTTTTTATATAAATTTGTAGTTTTTTTATCACTAAACGTCAAAATCCTGGTCAAGAGACCTCGATGGAAAGAGAGAGCAAGAGACGAGAATATTTACTCTCCCGCAGAGAGGAGATGAGAGACTCGGTACAGCATTACTGAAAATAAAATGACAAGGTATTCTACAAAACAAGTTAATCCATCATCGTAAAAAATTTTGTTATTAATTTTCTTTATATATTTAAAATATTTTAATTTGCTACAAATACTTACTTATAAAATGTGTCTATTGCAATACAAAGAATATCAATTGCCTTTTTTATCTCTCCCTGATCTACTAGTTCAAAACTCAAACATCGTTGTTCCTCTACCCATTTACAGAAGCAGAATTCTTTTAGATAAGTCAACAACCTTCTGACATTTGGGACACTTTACCGATTCATTGGCTACTGGTAGTGTAAAGAACTGAGGACAATTCTCAGTGGTACATCTAAAAAATATATTTTTTTTAAGGATTTCAAGCTGCCAGGAAACCAAAAAATAAGATTGTGAAAACTTTTAATGTCTTTTTCATATACCGGCCTAAGAATATCCTCTTGATATGCAGAATTCCTTTTTTACTCGTTCTAAATTTTTACTTTAAAGATTATAAAATTCTTTTTAATGATAAACAAGCAATTTCTTATATACAAACTCAAGCTAAGTTAGAAATATTTATGAGAAATAATAGGTTACTGCATTATTTATGGCTTCGGAGCATTGAAATGTTAGTTTTCATCAGATATCGGAAGTTGAGTCCCGACGAAGGGAACATGTAAACTGCCTTCCGACTTCCGAGTAAAGAAATTGATATTTTTTAAAGTTGCACTTGTAAATTCGGTTCCGGTTAATAAATTATAAGAGGTTATGAAATAAAATTAAACATATTATATAATGAAACATTGTATTAATATTATAATCAGTATTAGGCAGAACTGAAAACAAACGATTTGAACTTCTTGGTTGTGCAAGTCCATAGCTTTTCGCCACTTTTCAAGCATTGTTTAAAACTTAACTTTTTGTTGTTTATTAATTATAACTGTTTTCCTTTTTCACTTAAAAAATAGGAAACTTCATAGTTGAAGTAAATATTTAGGTCTACATAAAATAAATGGGCCTACCGCACAAATGTGTGTCTTACACGGAATGCTTCAACCTATTTTTCGACCTAGCATAACTTTCCCGACCGCTACCGCTGTGTTCACACATCGTCGTTGTGGTTGGGCCCAGTAGGATCTTTTGGAAGATGCGCTAGAGTTGCTGGTTATCGGCAACTCTTGTTGCCACCGTATGGAACGGGATCCGAAGCTAAGATGAACACAAGGCTTTAACTCAAGGTGTTAGCATACCGTGCTGATGAGTGAATGATATCCTGTGCCTTAAACAGGTGTCCCCAACGGTGCCTCTGAGATACAGGGCGACCTCTCAGAGTATCTAGCCTTACTGCGGTAATGCGGGGCTCTGCCGTGGTGGACTATTACTTCCCTAGCTCCAAACAGAAAGCGGACAACCGCTTTCATAGGAAAAAAGTGACAAAGGTGCGCTGTAGAACAAAATTGTCCAGGCGTGCAGGGCAGCGGGATAAGGGAAATCGGCCCCGCGGAGGTTAAACAATGAATCGTACGTCAGGTCCGGACTTCTATAATTATGTTGTTACCATATATAAAGTTGACATCATCAAATGTCAAATTCAATCTAACTATACGTTCACTGTTTTTTTTTTAATTTCTTGCACAGCATTGTTGGTTAATAAACGAAACTATTATAGAATATTTAAAATTATTGTGTATTATTGGATTTTATACCATCAGATTTAACAAGGAAAAAACTGATGGCACCACTTCTCCTTCACGGCCTCCCATTTAAATAGTTGATACGTTAAAGAAAAACACTTACTTAGATTTGCATTTGTATTGTATGAAAAAATCATAGAAATCCGCAAGGGTCAAGAAAAGTAAAAACTTACCATAATTTGAACTGGTTGTTTGTGTTTTGGGGTTATAGAATATTTTATAAATTTATAATTTGTATAAAAGTACAATAAAATAGTGTTACCTCATGCAGATAACATAAACAAATTTAACAAGAAGTATAGAATTTTTTACATAAGAATTTTTTTATATCGTTACACAGTCCACCAAGGCTGGGGCTTCAATACTAACAACAGACCTAAATATTTGAAGAAGGGAAAACTTCTGCGGATAGGAGATTCCACTCTAGACACTCTGGGGATAATGGAACAAAAAAGTGGAAAGTTCGGGGCCTCTTAAGTTAGACTGCAAAAGAATGCATAAAAGTGGCACTACATGTTGCTCTGTTGGAAGCTGTCAGAGGAATTATACTTGCCAACTCCTCGGAGCAGAAGTCATGAAAATACCTACAAAAATGTAACATATTCCCTCCAACTCGTCGGTGGGAAAGAGAAGGAAGCTTTTCTGTGAATGTGGGGTCAATAATAAGACAAACAGATCTTTTTTAAATGAAAGCAAGAATGATTAAAGTTGTAGGAAATACCATTGCTCAGACATGAGAAAAATATTCTAAAGATGGTCTAATAATTAGAATACATACAGAGTATAGAGATTAGACGGATAGAAATACTTACTGGCATAAAAGAGGAATCTAAGCTTTTTTAAAGCAGCTGAGGCTATGAATGTAATGTTTATGTCAGTTTAGGTTGTTCTCAAAAGTAACGCCAAAATGATTAATTAACTTCTTTTCGCTACACCGAACATGACTGGGTCGTGGATCATTAAACTAAACAAGATTTTTAAAGCCCTAATTCAAGATTAGTTAATTTTCTTGTGAAAGTGATATCTAAATTGATGGATTTGCAAGACAAAACCATATAACTTTCAGGCATTTTGTTACGATATTGTAAGTAACAAACAATAAACACAAAATTATAGTCACAATTAAATAAATCAATAATCACTAAAATACGAAGGTTTTTATCAATCCAAAAAACTTCTGCGACCACAAAATAAAAGCACACAAGGCAAAACAATCGCTTGGAAGGGTTGATGGGACAACGGCACACCGCGGATATGGTTTCATAAACACCGCACCGTCGCACACGAAAACGGGACTCCGGCTCTGTCAAAAGATAATGTGTTGCCTACCTACAAACTGTGTGTAGGTAGGCATCACATTACAATATTTTGGGGAATTTTGTTACTGCGCAGGATCGAGGGAGCCTTTCATGACAGTTATTTTCATATTGGGCCGGACACTTTTTGATCGAATACGCCATAGTATTGGGCTTCCATTAACCTTTAAACTTCCTTGGTTTTCACTTATTAAAATTAGGGTATCGATATGTGATCTTTGTAACAAAAATAGTTGACCATATGGTCCAATACCAATTATGCTGTAGCTTAGACTCTTTTTTGGGGGATTATAAAAATAACAGTAAAAACAGTAGGTAAATGTTTTTTATATTGTTGTGGCGGACTTATTTATTTTAAATATTTTTTGGATTACTTGCCGGACTTGCCAGGGCCCAGATATAGACTCGTGAAATCACAATAAGGATTTTTTCGCGACTTACCATTTTTAACTAATGGTTGATAGCAGTTATTTCACCCACCATTCTAACCGTGCTTAACCAGCCTATCCTCGCAAAAACCAAACGGTTCATGTATGTCACCCGTAAACTTACATACTAATCCTTTAATACACTTTTAAGTTTAAGTTCAAATGTAAGGTCTTTGGAGAGTTAAGAAATAAGTCGAAAAGATAAGATATAAACCAAATTTTTCATTTAATAAAATATTATAGCCATTTTTAAGTCAACTGTAACAAGTAAATATTTTCTTCTATAATTTAAATATAATTGGACTAATTCATCCATTTGGGAATTAATTTAGAAATGGAAAAATCTGTATTCCAAATAGTTGTTAAACCATAGCAAAAAAAAACATTACAAGAACCAAAACAATAGAAAAGGCGCGAATCTCCCATTATTTAAATTTGACACTTGACATAACCATTATTAACGCTTCTCTCGACTAGTGGCGATAGCGGTGGATACTGGGTAAAAAATAATGACGTATATACTAACGTCATTACGCCTTCCCCTACGTTACCGCTTCTCGCCAAAACAAACCGGTTCGTTCGTTCGTTCGTTCGTGTTCGCATGTTCCGGACGCTTGTCGGTAAATCCGCGAATCATCAAAAAAATCGTCTCAGTAAACGGTCTCAGCTTGGCGAATTCGCTCTTAGCAAACGAATTAGGCCGTTAATATAATAAAATTGTATTTTCGGTAAAAATTAAGTAGTTTTAATACTTATGTATTTTAAGGGGTTTAATGTCGCCAAAAAAATGAGTGTCAACGAAAACAAATTAAAATTGAAGATACCTCTTATACCAAAATCTTTGAAAAAAACCAAAAAAAAAAACCCCTTTTTCATTAAAATCGTTTCGGTCTTTAGGCGAAAAGAAATTTAAAAGTCACTAAAATTTTTTTTAATTTTGTTTTAACCTATAAAAAGTTTGCCCCCGTAAGTTTTCCTCTTTAAAAATAAAATATTTTTTTTATTTTAATTATTTTTGAGGCGTGTGAAAAACTTATCAAAAACGTTTAAAAGTTTCTGTTTTCGACAAGGGTTTTTTTGGGGGGTTTTCTTGTTTTCGGGTTTTGCAAGTTAAAAAGGCCCCTATAGCGTCATTACCTCTCGTAAAAGTTAACTCCGATTAAATATTTTATTGGGAAAAAAACAGGTTGAAAAACATCAAAAAAACAAAAAAAAAAGTTACCCTTGGTTTAATCCTATAATTAAATTTTTAATTTTCAAACGGCTTTTTAAATTTTTACTATATGCCAACCTATTTATGTAAAGTGGTGGTAAATTTATATATTAGGGGAAAATGAAATTTTTTCCATTTTTATTTATAGTGCAAAAACATAAAGAAATTGTTAAATTTCGCTAAAATTTTTTAATTTAATAAAAAAACAAATAATCAGCAAAATTTTGTTATGCGAAATTTGGTTTAAAATTTTAAAGTGTGACTTAAATGTATTATAAAAATTTCAGTTTTCAAAATTTTTAAGAACTTTAAGACAAAATTTTTTATGAAATGGGTCGACATTTCGTTCTTCTCAAGATTGGTGGAACATTAAAATTAAATATTGTTCTAAAATCTGAATACGCCATTAATCCAAAAATTTTGGGTTGTGCAAAAATTTGATGGTGTAACTGATAAATTAAATTGGAAATTTAAACCCTAAACCTGATAAAAAATTTATTAAAAACCATTAATCGTATGGGAAGAATCGGTCGAACTAATATTTTAACCAAAAAAATGTTTTCGAAACCGAATTTTTTGAATTTTTATTTTTTTATGTTGTGTGAATATACCCCAAAATTGTAGATAAAAAGGTTTTTTGGTTTCTTGTTTTTGCGTTCTTACTTGGTTTTCCCGTGAGAAAAAAATTTTAAGTAAAAAAACGTTGGACCACAAAGAATTATGATAAAAATTTTTAATCAACATTTTATATTTTCTTATTATATTTTTTATTAAAAAATATGTTTATTAAGCAACACAAATACAAAATTTTTTTGCTAAAAAATTTAAAAATAAAAAAAATTTTCTAAAAAATTTATTTGACCCCCGAAATTTTGGGTTAATACAGGGATTTTTCAATGAAGTGGATATTATTTTTTCCCGAAAACTAAGAAAATACAGAAAAAGTTGTATTTCTATTTGCTTAATCCATAGAACAAAATAAAAACTGCACAAAAGACAGTGGCATACATTTTTTCTTACAAATATTCGTTCACATCCCGCTCGAGTCCAGTTTTAATTTATTGAGTCCCGTGACGTGGACTTAATAAACTTAATTAAATTAAGGCTAAGTTGGCTTTTTAACTTTATAAATACCACCGCCAAATTATATCAAAATTAGGTACAGGAAATTTAAGATATTTTCAAAAAAACATTTTTTTAACACCCTGTATCTTGCGAACGAAGAATTTGCGGACCCAAGTTTATATAAACTTTTTGTCTTAAAATCCCTTAAATAATCGTCTCTTAAATTTATGGTCCATAATTAATTAACACCCTGTATATACAGGGTATCCCAGAATATGTGGGCAATCTCTCGGAATCTAATAGAAAACCTAAAAATAATATGACAAGTTTCCATAAACATTTTTCCTATGACCCTCCCCTACGGAGATACAGGTACATAACGGACGCCCCTAGAAAAAAAAAAAGTCTAACAATTATGTTGATGCGAAATTGTGGTTAAAATACAGGGTGTTACTTAAGTATGTATTATAAAAATAACATACGATTCTTTTAAAAATTTTAAGACAAAATGTTTTATAAAAGGGTTAAATTTTTTTCCAAGATTAAGGTTTTAAAAAATTAAAAAAACATATTTATTTGTAAAAATTTAAAAATCCTGTACCAAATTTTTTGTAATTTGCCGGTGGTTTTTTAACATTCAGGAGGTAAATTAGCCTTAATTGGTTAAATTTATTAAGTAATTCCTGAGGGGATTGAACGTTTTTTTGGGAAAAAAGTACCCCCGATTTTTGGCAGGTTTTTTAGTCCTTTAATTCACATGAGAAATACAACTTTTTTGTTTCTTAAATTTTTTTTGATCTTACTTAGTTTTAAAAAAAAAATTCCCCCTTAATTTTATCCCCCCCGGACCACACAAGGAATATGAGGAAAAGTTTCTAATAAAAATTATTATTTTTTTATAATTTTTTATTAAAAATTATGTTACAGCAACAACAAATACTAATAATAATTGTTGATAAAAAATGATAAATAAAATAATAATGTCCAAAAGAATATTTCTCCCGTAATCCTTGTGTGGTCCAGGGATTCAATGAAGTGGTTTAAATTTTTTTTTCAAAACTAAGCAAAATACAAAAAATTGTATTTCTTTTTTCTTAACCCCTTAAACATAATAAAAACTGCACAAAACATTAAAAAATTTTTTTTCCCACAAATAATTGTTCACATCCCCTCGTCCGTTTTATTTATTGCCGTGACGTGGACTTAAAAAAATTTAATTAAAGGTAAATTGGCTTTTAATTTTATAAATATCACCGCCAAATTATATTAAAATTAGGTACAGGAAATTTAAGATTTTTTCAAAAAAACATTTTTTTAACACCCTGTATCTTGCGAACGAAGAATTTGCGGACCCAAGTTTATAACAACTTTTTGTCTTAAAATCCCTCAAAGAATCGTCTGTTAAATTTATGGTACATACTTAATTAACACCCTGTATATACAGGGTGTCCCAGAATATGTGGGCAATCTCTCGGAATCTAATAGAAAACCTAAAAATAGTATGACAAGTTCCCACAAACATTTTTCCTATGACCCTCCCCTACGGAGATACAGGCACATAACGGACGCCCCTGGAAATCGTTTTTGTTTAAAAAAAATTAAAATACTGGGCGTGATTTAATATTTTTTAATATAATGATTACTTGATGAGTCTTTTTAAAATGAACCCATCAAATCATAATTGGCTTATTTAGTTTGCCAGGGACGGACTAGCTCTGACACAATAATAGCAGTTTTTTTAACACCCTGTATGATAAAGGCTCAACAATATTATTTTTATACGACTGCTTTAGAAAATGGGGTTTTGCACACGCTAAACAAGCTTTGAAAATTGTATTTTGCGCACAATGTGTGCAAGGAAAATATGTTTTTTTTGCACACGGTTCTGTCTTTCAATATGATTTATTATGGTTTTTTATTGTTATGTCAAAAATATAGAAAACTCAAAGTAGGCTTTATTCCATAGCAACCGTCATAGTTTTCTTGTTTTGTTGATTAGATACCAATTTAGATACAAAAAAATTTTGATTTCGCGAAAAAATGTCCGATTCTGAAGAAATTCTAAAAAAAGCGAGTTTAATCTCGTCAAACCTACTTCCAACAAAGTCAAGAGATCGATATGAAGCCGAGTTACATCGATTTATGAAGTGGAGACAAGCAAATAACGTACAAACGTTTTCCGAAAATGTTATGTTGGTGTACTTTGAAGAGCTGTCGAACAAATACAAGTCTTCAACATTATGGAGCACCTTTTCCATGCTAAAATCAACCCTGAGGGCAAACCAAAATACGGATATTGGGAAATACCAGAAGTTGCAGGCCCTAATAAAAAGAAAATCAGAAAACTATGTGCCAAAGAAGTCCAAAATTCTTAGCGAGAATGATTTTTGCCGCTTCCTAAAGAACGCTTCAGACGAGAAATATTTGCTAATCAAGGTAGGCATCACAGTTATTTTATTTATTTTATGGTGTCATTTTTTATAGTGAGAAGGTTTAGTAGGCAGGGGTTACCCAATTCTGTTTTTAAATAGTGCTAGTTTCATAAAGTACTTACTTAAAATGAATAAAACTAAAGACTTATCGGTATTTTTTCTTGTTTCAGGCAGTGGTGGCAGTCGGACTCTCTGGGGCATGCCGAAGAGAAGAATTGTGCTTCCTTAAAAAAGAAAATATGACGGATTTTGGCAGCGCAATGTTAATTAAACTAGAGAATACCAAAACGAAGATGCCGAGATCATTTACAGTGTCAGGGAAGTCTCTACACCATCTTAAAAAGTATTCTTGCCCTTCGACCTCCACTCCTGCAAACAGATCGTTTTTTTCTTAATTATCAAAATGGAAAATGCACTCGCCAAAACATTGGAATTAACAAAATTGGCGGTATGGCAAAAGACATCGCCAAATTTTTGATGTTGGAAACTCCAGAAGCCTATACCGGGCATTGCTTTAGGCGGTCGTCAGCCACAATATTGGTGAATTCTGGATCAGATTTGTGCTCTGAAGCGCCATGGTGGATGGAAATCCAGCTCAGTCGCCGAAAGTTATATAGATGACTCGCTTAGTAATAAAATGGATGTTTCAGAGAGGATCTCTTCCTCTGTGTCGTCTGTTGCGGCACAGCCACAACAGCAATTGAGTAATGAAGTGCCGCAAGAAAACTGCAATATGCCGACGACAGAGAACTGTATAAGCAAGGTGCCAGAAAATGTTGTCTCCATCGTTAAAAAGTCGATCAACAATGCGACGATTCCTGCAGAAGTAAACATTACAATTAATATTTTAAAATAGTTATGAAGTTTCCTGTTTGCTAAATTATAGTCTGTAGTTTCTTGTTTTCATTATTTTTGTTTTGCGTTTGTTTTTAAAATAAAAATTTACACAAAAAATGTTTTTTTTTATTTGCAGTCGTATAAAAAGTATCGTAAAAAACTCGTTAGAAAACCTCTTTGCACACTCGCGAGACTTGTGGACCTCGACTTCGTCTCGGTCCATCAATTTGTCTCGCCCGTGTGCAAAGAGTCGTTTTCAAACCTTGTTGTTTAATATACTATTTTGGATAGCTTTAACCTTAAACTAAAAAAAAGGTATTCTTGATTGACATCGATAAAATTAACTGTTTACGAGAAATAAAATATCCTGGTTGGTAAATGTTTTTTTTATACAGAGTGTTTTCTTATTGTAAGTCAATATTTAGGAAAGCAATTTTTGGGTCCATTTTAAGAAGAAAACTTCATATGAACGTATGTCCCATACGTCTATACTTTTGAGATACAGGGTCGTAAAATTTTCAAAAATAAATCATTTATTATTAATATCTGTAATACCACTTTAGATATTTTAATAAAATTTGGCATAAATGTACTATGTATCAAGAAGCATTTTTTAGTGTAGGTACCACATTTTTTTTATTTCCACCAGTGGCGTTCGTACAGAATTTGACTTGCCTATTTTGGCAAATAAAAAAATTGGGGTACACTTAAAAATGCTTCTTGATACATAGTAATGTCATGCCAAATTTCATTAAAATATCTAAAGTGGTATTACAAATATTAATAATAAATGCTTTATTTTGAAAAATTTTACCACCCTGTACCTTAAATGTTAAGACGTTTAGGACATACGTTCATATAAATTTTTCTTCTTAAAATGCACCTAAAATGTTTTCCTTAAATATTGACGTACAATTAGAAAACACCCTGTATAATGTAAAAAAATTACCAAACCTAATATTTTATTTTTCGTAAATTGTTGATTTTATCGATGTCAATCAAGAATTTCTTTTTTATAGTTTAAAGTTAAACCTATCCTAAAATAATATTTTTGAGCCTTTATCATACGGGGTGTTTAAAAAACTGCTATTATTGTGTCAGAGCTAGTCCGTCCCTGACAAACTAAATAAGTCAAATATGATTTAAGGGCTTCATTTTAAGAAGACTTATCTATAAAGCATCATACTAAAAAAATATTAAATTACGCCTAGTATTTTACAAGTTATTTAAAAAATATATATTTCCAGGTTCGTCTGTTATGTACCTGTATCTCCGTAGGGAAGGCTCGAAGGAAAAAAGTTTATGGGAACTTGTCATAATATTTTTGGGTTATTAGATATTCTGGGACACCCTGTATAGTAAGTAAGCACCAATGTGCTATTATATTATTTATATTATTTTAATAACTTTTCGAATGTTTTAAAATTTGCCGAAGAAATGCTTGCTGTCTTTTCGTCGATCTATCTGCAACGTGTAACACCTTACCCCATAAATGGGGTATGAATAACATATTTTCTAGACGTTATTCTTAACGCAATACTTAGACTTAAAACATCCATCGCAATACCAAAAGATAAAAAAAATATTTCAATCTACTGTTACAAATATATAATATTTGATTATTATTTATTACCACAAACTGAACTAAATTATTTAATTGGTTTTCTCTAATAAATATTTTGGTTCAAAAGTATCTAAATATTTTCGATTTAATCTACTAACGTTTTTAGTTTTACCAAATATATATATATATATATATATATATATATATATATATATATATATATATATATATATATATATATATATATATATATATATATACATATATATTCTCCGTTTTACCTTAATCGTTTACTGACAGATTCTAATCCTCCACCAAGCATGGGCCAATCTTGTTTGCAAGCCAGGCATTGACATTCAAACCAATATCTTGAAGATAAAGACCTCTGTCTTTCCGCTAAAGTTTTTCCCGTGAAAATCGGTCCATAGTTTTCGGGAACCATCTCGTTCGTCTTCAGTGGTCTTGCTGATGTGAGTACTATATCTTTGCCAACAAAATGTCTAAAAAATGTTTCTTTTATTTATTAGAATGATATCAAAAACCCTATAAATAAGTATATGTCATTTTTTAGATAAAATGCTTGGAATCTGCGTTAGATTTTAAGGTTCATAAAGCCACATTTTTACATCAAAGTAAAACAGAAAAATCAGTTATTTGCTTAAAAAATTCCATAATTATCTACCACTGCAAAAAAATCTGAGTATATGGGAAAATATCAATAACGATATTTTCAAGTTATCATAAAGTTACGAAACTTAGCAAGTTGTGTCGTACCTTTGCCTTGTATAATAAATATTAATTGTAAACGTGACAAACGCCAAAGAAGGAAATTAATTGTATGCTTAAATAATTGAATAAATTTTTGACTTCGTGAAGCTCTTCTTATATACATACTTAACAAAATACCGCCATATAAATTTTAAAAATTTTAATTATTTGTTTATAATATTTTTATAATTTTGACAAAAATGAAAAATCAAAGTAATATTGTCAAAGTTATAAAATTATGATAAACAAAGCATTAATTTTTTTAAATTTTAATGGCGTGATCTTGTTGGGTATATATATATATATATATATATATATATATATATATATATATATATATATATATATATATATATATATATATATATATATATATATATATATATATATATATATATATATATATAAGATGGGGACTATTATTTAAACATTTCTTTTACTGTATAATGAAGACGAAAGTTCAAAACAATGTTGTTAATAAACAATTGTCTAAAGTTGAAAAATTAACTTTAAGTTAAATTATTAACAGAAATAAATTCTTTAAAGTGTTATGAATCCACCATAGTTTTTTAGAAATTCATAATTAATATTTAATACCTAAAAAACAATATTGTGTGATGTACTCGGTTTCGACGCCCAGCGCGCAAATTATAAATATGGAGATAGAACTCCGGAAGTTAAGACTTTTGATCGGTAATTTCTTCCTCTGCTAGGATCTTTTTTGCAATTGCCAATATCTTATGGTTTTTGAATTATCATTGAAAATCGAAATGACTTTTTTTATTTTGTAATGATAATACACATAACTGCAGAGCGTTTTTGTAAATAAAGGTGGGTTTTTAATAAACAAGTTAATCAAGCAAGACAAAAATTTACTATACAACAATTAGCCAATTTAACCCCGAAAAACAGTGATTTTCTTATGAATTTTTACAGTTTATCTCAAGAAGCTCCCACTTTATTCGCTTCTTCATTTCAAGCATGTCTTAACTGTGGAACATGCTGCATTTCTTTCCAAGCCTTTGATTTTTTAATTCCTGTAATAATAAACGGCCTTTTACTTCACCTAATAAAGGACTTAAGTTTTTAATTAAGCACCAATTTGTTTGTGACTTTTGTTAATAAAAGACTTTCAGTTTGTCATGCCATATTTTGTTGACTCATTTTGTTAATTCTGGTTAGAAAATACATTTATAGAACAAAAAGATACTTTGCGCTTAATCATATCTGTATGCAATATAACATTTTTCTTTAATGTCTTCAAAAATTACAATATTAATGCATCCAGTATATATTTACTTATTTCTTGTTTAATATTTATTTTTTAATCTAACCCTTATTACTGTTTCATAACACCTCGTATAAAAACATGGAACCTCGTTTTACACCTTTTTATTAGCAATCAGGTTCACAAACGTTTCTATGGTAACCACAATGCAACGTAACTATGCTAACGGTTTAAATGTCTCTGTCAATTACTGAATGCTTTGAAAGTTGATTATACACTGGCACTTTGTGAAGTGTCCTCTTGCCTTTTATAAAAATGTGGAAAAGAATGGAAAAAGGCACTACATTTTTTTTTGTGGTCGGTACCAGTACAGCCATCAAATATAAAACTTAATTTAAATAGAAACAAAATATCCGATATAAAATATAGCGAAGAAGACATTTTATTTAACGCTTTTTAAATCTTTCTATATATTTGGTAGGAATTTGTTGGTCTCTTATTTGTTTCGTAATTTCTTTTGATTTCGTTTTATTGGATCATTTAGCGTATGTATAAAAAATATTATTTCATAATTTTAAGTCCATTTTTTTGAAGTCGATTTATTTATTTTTTTTTTAATTACATATCGTAATTTTAAGTTTTAAGTAAACAATAAAATATTTCTTTCGTAATAAGCAAAGTTTTGTTGTGAATATTAAGAGATTTTATTGATGATTTTCTTACAAGTATTAGTCCGCTCCTTTGCCCGTGTACACTACATGCTTCAGGTTGCTTCCCATTATAGCGAGATATTGGCCCTTTCCTACTCCATCGCATCACACCACATCACGCTCTCCACGCTTTGTCTTCCGTCACACATCACGCGGCATAGCGCGCGTCGTGCGATAAAGCATTTATTTTATCGTATTTAATTTCTTGTTATTTTATAATGTAAAAATGGTGTTTGTGAATAAGTTAGTACGAATTTCTCATACAAACTTTCAACCCTCGTTTTAACCCCTCAGAGGATGGAGTTCCAAATAGTGATGAGCGAGACCGGTCTTGGTCTTGCGGTCTTGGTCTTGGTCTTGCAGCAAGACCAAGACCGAGACCAAGACCGCCTTTTCGCGTGCAAGACCAAGACCAAGACCGGGGTATGCAAGACCAAGACCAAGACCAAGACCGAGGAGTGCAAGACTACGCAAGACCAAGACCGACCTGCAAGACTCTTGCACTATTCCAATTTTTTTAATATTATAAAATTTAATTTTTATATTCCATATACAGAGGTATTTCATACAGACATGACAAAAAATGTGTCAAGAACTGCTCAAAAAAGGCGATTATTTAATAAGTAACAAGTTTCTTTAATTAAATAATAATTAAATTATTTACTTTGTTCTTTTATACGGTTTTCTAACAACGATAAGAGTAAATTCAATAACATGTTTCAAAAATAATAGGATTGTGACTTAATAGTCCGACAAAGCTTTATATTTCCGAAACCATTTAAGACAGAAAAAATATGGGTACAAAAGTTATATTAGCTGAAAATTACTTTCTTATTCCTAATGTTTTTTTTTTAATTAGCTATCTAGTGATGCCACTTACAGGGTGGATCACAAATTTCCATAATACAGAAAAACATTATTCTTGTTCCACACTAAGAAGTGGCTTCTTGAAACTAAAATATAAACGTAAAAGAGATGGATTAATAAAAAATAGTATTTTTATGTCATATAGGAATATTTTTTATATAAATGAATTTTAAATATTAGTTCCGGCTTAGACGGAAAATAATATTTAAAAACCATCTACGTTGATATTGTTCCTATATCAGAGTTGAACAGTTTCCAGTATAATATACAGGGTGGTGATTTTTTAAATGAGTTTATTGCCAATATTTTTTGATTTTAGGTTAAAAGCTAAAAATTAGAGACTTTTTTGAGTAACTGTGGATTTTTACGCCCTTTTCTTGTATAAGTTTTGTATGTTTAGTTTTTCACCGTCATGAACGGTTTCGGAGATATCGAGCTTTGTCACACTATTGAGCCACCTTGTATATGCAGAATGTTTATAAAGTATTTGTGCCAACTTTGTACGGCAAATGGTTGACTTATTTAAAGATAAAAAGTTTATATGAACTGAAAACATTCCTTTTGAAGCAGAAATGTATGTTTACATATTGGAATTATTTTCACGAAAGTTTCACATCTGGTTGAAATTAAGTTTTTTTTTCTGCTCACACAGCACACAGATTTGTTTTAATTTTATATTTTTCTTTAAAGAATTTTTAAATAATTCTTATCACTCAAATATTTTTATGTGCCACCAAATGTATAAAAGCAGATTGTGTCTTAATTTAACTAAAAATGAAGCGCTATAAATAAAAAAAAACATTTAAATAAATTTAAAATATGCTTTTTAATCAAATAATTCAGATGTACGTGTAAGCTTAAAATGGGTAAATTTTAATATTTTAATGCAAAAAATATACTCGCAATTTTTATTTTTTTTAAGTATTAAAAATATATGTTATTCAAGATTACTTACTTTAAATTATTACTACAAAAAAAGCAAGGCCAGCAAGACCAAGACCAAGACCAAGACCAAGACCAAGACCAAGACCAAGACCTAGTGGTGCAAGACCAAGAACAAGACCTTCCTTTGGCTTGCAAGACCAAGACCAAGACCAGGCTTGCAAGACCAAGACCAAGTCTAGCCCGGTCTTGGTCTTGGTCTTGCTTTGCTCATCACTAGTTCCAAAATTACTACCACCTTCTATTTTTCTGGGTAATCAGAAGAGTAACGACCAACTCCCAAGGATGTAATTCCAAACAGATAATTTTTAATCCTAATCAATAGCATACATCCAAATTTTTAACCTGCAAGGTTCGTACAAATTTGCCAACTCCATTTTATCCTTTTAGAGTGGGAGTTTCCTAAAATCCTCTCTTAGCTAAGCTAATTACGAACACATACTTAAAACTTCAAAAATGATGACCTTTCTGTACAAAAATGTATTCCTCTTTTAACATCCCAAGGATGTAATTTTAAAAATGATTCAAAAGATCATTTTTAATTGAAATCAATAGCCTATATACCAACTTCCAGAAATGATTTAGTTCCATACCAACTTTCACCCCTCCTCATTCTACCCTTTTAGGGGCGGGGTATTTTCTAAAATCCTTTCTTAGCTGATGCCTTTTACTCATAATCTACCTCTGTACCAAATTGTATTATCAGAGGTCAGGTAGTTTTTTGAATTATTTTTTTTAAGTCGGCCTAATTTTTTTAATTACATTTTATTTTATGGAATGAAACCAATTCTGTTTTAACAGAATATATTAGGTATCAAAAATTAAGTTAATTAATTAAAACTGTATTAGTCAGAGTTGTTCAGTAAGAAGAGATGTATGTTAAAAGAGTCTAGCAAATTACTTGTTTTTGAAAAGAGATTTCAGAACTTTAACAAATACATGTTCAAAACTCGAATACAAGAGTTTTTTCACTCATTGCTTAGTGAAGAGGTATGCGGCAAGTATAACTAAAAACAATTTATTGCGTTCATTTTTACGGCAGTGCCCAAAAGCTGGCATAAAAATTCCCAACACTCCATCATTCGACACTTCATCACACACATCTCATCACGGACACTTCAGTATGGCGATCTTCCATTAGTGCAACACTTTATCACAAGCCAATTTATTCCTTTGTTAATGTATCACCCACAGTTTTATTACATCAACTTAAAAATAGTACCAATTAAATAAAAATATTCTTTCCTCTCTACTCATTTGAAAAGATGGTGGAGGAAAAAATATTATTGTGGAGGACTCATCTATAAAAAAGGTCTTGTTACACATACACATACACGCCAAAGGAAATTTTATTCAAGCTATTCGTAGATAAAAAGGAGACATTAGAAAGTACAACGAACGACTAGTAGAGGATGCTATAGAAAACTGAAAAAATCCGAAGTCAGCTAAAAGAGCTCTGATTATTGGTAAGCAACAGATAGTCACACTAGCACAAAATGATACCAAGATCACCGATCGGAGTAAATGCATGAAGAACGGGAAAGCAGCTGGGAAGGACGGAATAAAAGTGGAACTGCTGAAATACGCAGGCAGAAAAACATGGAATATCTTGGCTAAAATGTACACCAAATGCCTAAAAGATCAACGTATCCCAGACGATTGAAACACCGCCAATATCATACTGATTCACAGGGAAGATATCAAAAACTATAGACCAATAAGCCTTCTTTCAATTATATACAAAATATTTACAAAAATAATCAACAACAGGCTACAAAACACACTAGATGCTGCCCAACCAAGAGAACAAGCTGGTTTTAGAAGTGGCCTCAGTACAATAGGTCATATTCAAACACTAAGAGAGTGAATAAGTCGAACTAAAGAATATAAAATACCCATGGCACTAGCTTTCAATGATTTCGAAAAAGCTTTCGACTACATATGCCCAAAAACTATAATCAAAGCCCTACCAAGACAAAGAATAAACACGTCATACATTGAAACCTTGAGCCATATATACAGAGCAGCCAAAGCTAAAGTGAAAATATATGATGACACTCCGGACTTTCCCCCTACTAGAGGCGTTCGACAAGGAGGCGCAATTTTCTCAAAACTCTTCACAGCAGAACAAACGTTCCGAAAATTAGACTGGAACAACAAAGGTCTGTCTATAGATGGAGAATATCTCAACCATCTAAAATTCGCTGATGACATTGTCCTGATAGCTAACAACCCTGCCGAATTACAATAACTAATAAACGATCTGCCAGCACGGAAATCGGATTAAAAATGAGCTGGTAGACAACAAAGAAATAATAGCAATGTATAATACAGCCTTAGAAACTGTGACCACTATTATACAAATCTGGTTCACCACTCCCAGAAATCAATAGAATGATCAAATTAGACTGGAGAGCATTTGGATGGAACTCTATCATATTCAAATCTAGAATGCCATTACATCTAAAGAAAAGAACATTTGATCAATGTGTACTACCAGTTATGACATACGGCTGTGAAACTTGGACACTCAAAACTGATATAACAAACAAACTACAAGTTGCACAAAGATTCATGGAAC